>JAXGGS010688783.1:56464-75876 GCA_035585475.1 Armandia brevis
TGTTTTTTACATTATCTGAATGTTTGAGAACTGAATTGCTTGTTTTTAATTACATTTTTGGGTTACATCTTTACTCGGAATATTATGTCGTCTGAAATTAGTCCCTTTATTGCAAGATATACGATCAATGGGTGTGACCTTATAAAGGCAGCTTTATTAAATGTGTGATAAAAGTGTTATGTTACAGGCTGAGACGTGATCCCCTTGTGTTGCTCACTCTCAATAGTGTCCAACTTGTAGGGAAACCTGTTGGTAGCCGAACCAGATCGATAATTGGGTAGCGGTCTGGGGTGCTGCTCTGAAAGCTGCTCCCACACTCAGAGCCTCGGGTGAGGGGGCAAAGGGGGTCACCCGTCTGTCAATCTGCCGAAACTTCAACGCAATTGTCCGAACGACAAGCATGTCTCATTTCAATCACTGAATCTGATACAAAACATTCCTTTCCCAGAGCTTGAATCTTACAAGTTGGGGGTTTGGAATATTTTACGCAGAATGCCAGAGACTCAATAAGCTTTGGCTGCGGTGGCGGCAAACGTGTTGACAATACCAACAGCTTATGATTCATGTCCTGGTGGAAATGAAATTGAAACCAATCCCATATGTAGGATCGGCTAGCTGTTGATACACGGACAGTAGGGCGTTAAATGTTGCGGAAACCGACTTATGGTCAATGCCTGCCGGTGTAAAGATCTGTGAAATATCGGTAAATTTGTGGCTGATGGTGTCCCGGGTCACCGCCGCTGATCTGACTTTCTGTATCAATGCGCCGATGCACGCCCTGAGTGCGCACTTCCCGTGATTGAAGTTCCATAAAATAGTGCCTGGCCGTGGCGGCGCATTCATGCCTGCTAGCCCCGCGCCTGCGTTATGTTTTCTCTCGATAAAAATAATGTGACCGAACTATCATAAAGATGTCAAATCAAACGCACCGGCACTGGCACTGTTTTAGACGCGGATTTTATTGGTCATGAAAAAATATCGAGCGTATCAGTGTGGTCGGTTTCATGACTGGAATCGGGATCGAAGTAATATGAAATCTTGATGGCAAATTTAGCAAAGCCTGTGCTCGAGTATTGTCCCTGAGGAGCCAGCCAGCTGCCGGATAAGTCTATTTCTGAGGCGCTCTGCACGAAATCATATTTTATGTGAAAGCTAAACCTTCACTGTTTACCTTTAACGGTGCCTATATGCGTTTATAAACCCTTTGAAGAATATGTCACAAAATGCTCATTTTAAAAATTTGTTCCGTAACTAATTTATGGACGTGTCAAACATCCAAGCTCCATGAACTTTTTGCACTAGTATGGACCGATTCGGGTGCTACTATTGCAAAACTTTAGGCCCTTTTATGACCGAGCAACAGCTCGGACCTGTCCCACCCCACCATGGATCGAACAAGGAACATCTGAATGGCGCGCCCATCAATTTCCTACAAATATGACTAATTCAATTAGCGGTTCGCTGTCAGAGAAGGAGCGAGGCAGGGCTGGTGCAGGGGCCCGATGCCGAGTCCAGTGTCCGAGCTCCCCGGCAACCGCTGCTCCCCGCCCGTGACACGCGCCCACCGACTCCCGGAGGCAAGCAGTCGCGCGGAAACACACAAAAATGAGCAAGAAATGTCAAGCGCCCGCCTTTTAGAACGAGTGGCAAGTTTAATAAAGTTTCACGCCTTTCTGCGCTGCCATCTGGAAGATTTAATAGGGAAACTCCATAGACGCGCAGCCTTGCAGAAAGTTATGAAATGAGTCAGGGAAGAAGAATCATTGCACAAAAGACGCATTCTCTCATTTGAATAGGAAAGAATAGAGAAAGTGCGAGGGCGCACTCGGAGAATTTGATTACATTAATCTACAGGCTGCCAATTTGGATTTTATTAAATTTAAGGAATACCGTTTTTCAAATTAAAAAGCTCGAAACAAAGAGGTGAGAATGTTCTCACGTAAGAGTGCGGAGAGAGGTGTCACGCTCGACCTAAAAACAACGATAATTAATGAGAAATTATGAGAAAATCGCGCGGCGTTTATGAAATATGGCCTGCCCTCGGTGCTAAAAGATAAGAGCATCACATCACCGACTGCGCTGTGCAAAAAAATTAATCTTTGAATTGGTGCGGCGTGAGCGCGAGGAAGACATATGGTTTGACGAGGGCTCCCCTCTCAGATACTCTCATATCAGTGAGTGCCATTTGTCCGCTTGATTACACAATTTCATTTCATGCTTTTTGAGAGAAACCGAGGATGATCTACGATCAGATTAAACAGTTGAAGACACTTTTGAACTGACACAAATTATGAGCCGTGCCCGTCTCGGGCTGTTTGATTCGCCGCTCACACGTGTGCGGAAGCTCGAGCTTGTCCACATACATCACCCCGACGTGAAAGGTCGACAAAAACTTGACCACCGGCGTCCACGTGTCCTTGACCATAAATCAGGAGGTCTCGCGGCAGACGACACTGACTTGAGGAGATTCGGGCCGCATAATGGACGCATCGGGAATCGTCCGCGCACAAGGTCACAGGTCGGGACTCGTGTGGACAGTTCGTGACATGCCACAGGTCAGAGGTCAACCCCTGACCTCTCCAATGCCATCTGGAGCGGAGAATGTAATTAATACTCAGATGGTAACGGCGAGAGTGCACGAATCACTCCAATATTGAATATAATTCCTTGCAACAAAGACAATTACTATAAATATCTTTTCAAGTTAGGAAATTTTAATTTAAGAAGCTGCTCGGTCTATCACATGACTGAATGCACGAATCTAACACTGGAGAATATGTTGCATATTTCCTCCGTTTTATCGCCAGATACTGTCCAGAACGTAGATTGGTTCCCGCACAAAGGAAGTGACTGTTGATGAACTTCTGGCTCGAGAGATGAGCCAGAATTTAGCTGAGATAGGACGTTGCTGGAGACTAATCAGCATTGTCTATTGGTTTTGGGGCGAAAGCAAATTGACCCAGACTTATGAAGAATCTCCTTATACGCAATTTGTTTTGAGGATTTATGGAATTAAAGAGGACCTCCAGGAAGAAAGCGCGGACCTATAGTCATCTAGGAGAAGAAACAGAGGCCAGCCAAACCCCGGGGGATTTGTGGCATAAGCTTTTTCGAGCTGATTGGAAAATGCTTGACAGGAGCCAGGAGAGGGGTGTCTTTATTTTCAATTAGAGAGGGTTTATTTCCAGTGGTGACACTGAGTCAAATACATGTTGATTGCCTCACCGTTATCTCGGTATTAGTCATCCAATGATAGAAACCAGCATTAAACCCCCAATATCTTTAATCAGAAGACGTCCTGAATATGCACATTTTGAATGGTCCCTTTAATCGTCAGGTGACTTGAACAATACTGCGTCGAGATCATCCGAATGTTCATCCCCTATTGAATTACCGAGATCGGGGAATCGAATGAGGTTTGAATCAGAGAAGCTGAATTGAAGTTTCGGGCATCATTTGTGCGGTTCATTATCAATCGGCGGCTGATTGTGGGCTTGTGCAGTAATCTCTCCGGTGCTTATTAATTCGGTTTTCTATTGTTTGGAAAGTAAAACTGGTGAATAGCGATGGTAAAGCGCAGGAGAAAGGATATTAGAATTCCCATGAGCTGTGACAATGACTCATGCGCCCGTGTCGCTCGGGAAATGATCTTCATTATAACCAATTTCGCTCCTTTCCTGCGCGTAAAAGCTAAAATTTAAATTTTCACTTTTGTTTTAGGGTCCCCCACCGGGGTGATAATCCATGAGCGCGCCTATGAATTTTCACTGATGGCACTTTTTCAGTCGTGAACGCTCATGCGATTGAGCAATCAAGCTCGATCGACCCATTCGAGCAACTGCCCCAGAAAATCAGACCCCCTGCAGTAAACAAGGCCGAAAGCATCATGGATTATGCATCGCGACTCGGGGAGGCGGGAAAACGAATGTGTTACATACTCATCATGTCATTGACAAAACGTCTCAGATGTCGTCTGCTCTGATCCGTTTGATGAAGACGTGAGTGATAATTGGGAGATGCTGCTCACTCAGACGGCCTGTGGCTGGCGGGGGAAGAGAAACCCGTCAACAGATGGTCCATCACAGCCAGCCTAGTTAACGTAATAGAACACCCCCTACGACTTAATTTGATTGTCTCCCCTGCTACTAAGCAGCCTAGCAGTGTTAGAGACACGGCGTTGCTCCCCCGGGACTCAGGAATCCAGCGAGAAGCCCGCGGGGGGAAGGAGCGGCGTCTTCAGGCCAGGCTTACCTCACGCTGAGCCCTTCTGTGTAGTGTCCCCTGCCACTGGGTAACAGGATGATAACACTTCAAACGGGTCCGCAGTCGGGATAAGTCATTTCAACAGAAGCCTGCTGCGGCAACAAGATTCCCATGATTCTCTTCGCGTGTCAATGCGCCGTCAACACCCTGCCTGCTTTATGGTAGCAATGCTCCTTGTTTGTCCTCCATCTGCGTTTGTAAACGTTTTCACCAGTTGCGGGCGGGGCTTGCATAGAAACCTGGCGTCTAGCCGACTTCATAAATCAAAGCTTCATCAGTAAATTAAACGCTCGGCAATCAGAAGCCGGCGGAGGCTGGAATGGGTGGCATCGTCGTTGGCTTGTTGATCTCTGGCCACCTGGGACCGCAGAGCGACCGCCATTTGTGGGGTGTTCCTTTCGTCGCCTCTCTCAATCATGTGATTGTGTAAACACTCGGCTCGACCATCGTGCGTGCGCGAAACAATGACCAGGGGTAGACCGAGGCTGCGAGCTTTAATAATTACCCGAGCCACTTTCATTAGATGATGGAGTAAACGCCGCTGATTTTGTGCAAACTACCGCAACGTAATTAGTTTTTGAACTTTGACATCATGTCATCTAAAGCAAAGACAAAGGCGTGATGTAGATCCGCCGAGATAAGAAATATGATAAAGGAGATGAACACATGGGATTATTTGTAAAAGACTATCTCTTTTATTTTCAACGTCACAATATACACGCGAGTATCCATTACAAATATAATCTCTGCTCATTTAGAACCACGGGATATTGCTCTTTTATATTGCACATGTCGGCACAATTCATAACTTTCCCACACTGTGACAGTAATACATTTCAAGATACAGTGCATATTAATAAAAGATTGTGATTATAGTATCGCTATATATTCATCAGGTAACCTTGAATATTCCTAAGATGTGAATATATTTTAATTAAGATAAAGAGGACTGTATAACTTAATAGTAATAATGACTAGGATATATGTTGCATTATAGCATTACATTTTTGATTGCACTCAGTACATACCATGATTATATAGATATATTATTCAACAGTTCCAAATTTGTCATTATTCGAACAAATTTTGAATACATCATTATAAATTCATAATTACATCATTCAATCATATACATAAAGGAATTGACATTAGATTGATCTACATATCTAGAACAATAATACTCTATTAAACAATGATTTACAAATACATATCCACAAGGAAATAAACTTAATTGATTGTAAGTGATTAGATAGGTCAACAAGGCCAGCTGTAAAGCTTGGCAAATTGAGGTACATTCTATAATACAAATCGTCATGGATTCTCTCAAAATGGAAGGGTCAACTTTAGTCCGTCTAGGGACCAATCTAAATAATACAACTAAAATACTGGTGAGATAATGCACAGATTCGATACTTTCGACCATATCTAAATTGTGAATACATGAATGGGGACTACAGAAATTACCAGTTTGATGCATCGAGTTAGATCGAAGTTAGATTAACACTATTCTGGCTGCACACTCGAGCCTGTGATCGATAGGTCAAAATGGGATTGGCGCTGATCTATTTTCTACTTCGACAGACCAAAATTGTCTTGTAAGATAGACTCCAAGCGGCGTGTCGTGACCGGACCGCTAAGGAAGCCGGAAGCAGACGACAACGATCGAAGCGGGACCCGACACGAGTCGCTGGCGGGAAAAGCAGGGGAGTCATTCATCTGCTCGGAGGTGGGCGCCCGATTAAAGCCGGCGGCAGTGGGGGAGAGGAGTCGGTCTTATCATCGACTCACGGCTCTTCTTCTCCCACTGTCTCTGGCGGGCAGGATATTTGTCATCGTTTTTAATAAGCATCATCAATCAGCCGCGTGAATCATCGCCGCAAATCCCCATCAAAAAGAGCAACCAGTTGATACGTTTCCCACATCCCTAATTGGCTCGAACACGGCCGCTAAGTCGTGTTCATTGTCCCCATTTGGAGCTCGGGGGCAGAAATCAACCATGCAAACACAGAATAAACTCGCAAATCATCGCTGGGATCCTATCGGCCCCCGACATGTGCGCTCGGTCTGTCTCATTGTGGCAATCATTTAATATCTAGGCAGAAAACGTGTCTTAAATTGCCGAAATTGCCATCGCTGATTGTATGTTAATGCTCGCGGCGGCTGTAATAAGCGCTGCCTCTTGATCTGCTCTGCCAATTCATTATGGCAGTTATATAGAATTAGTCGGGTCTCATGGCATTTAAGATCGCATCAGACGGCTGAGGAGTCAGGCTCGGGCAGCAACAACAACAGCCATATAATTCTATTGTACAAGAGACCCCCGGTGCCAATAAGATTTAGTAGGTTAGCTCAAGTCTGCTCTCATACATATATCAGCTTAACAAGATTTGCAAGAACGTGGTTTAAGAGAGCGGGTGGCCATAGCCGGGTATTACTGGTACTTATCTGGATATCCGACCGTCGGCGGTTGTCAAGGAAGTTGAGGCCCTAGTTACCACCTAAGGATTGGAGCGTCACGTTTTCAACTGTCAGTCAAATCACAACACGTTTCCGTAGAAAAATAAAACCTCTAGCGGGTCAACAAATGATCGGCGAAGTCTCAGGCCACTACGTCGATGATCCCCTCTTCTTTGATGCAGGCCGATTCGTAATGTTTGTTCAGGTACGACTTGAGTGCGAACGACTTGTCGCATCTCTTGCACTTGTAATGTTTAAAGGCCGAGTGGGTTTGCATGTGAGCTCGAAGGTTTGACCTGTCGGCGAAGGCTTTCCCGCAATGAGCGCATCCGTAGGGTTTTTCCCCCGAATGTGATCTCATGTGGCCCTGGAGAAGCCAGGGACGAGAGAAGGACTTACCGCAGACTTTACAGTCGTGCTTCAGATCGTGGGTGAGAATGTGCATGCTGAGAGCCGGCATGCTGACGTACACCTTGTGGCAGTGGGGACACTTCTTGGCCTGCTGGGAGTCGAGGCTTCTGTGGGTCTGCTTGTGTCGGGAGAGGTTCGAGGAGGTGGCATAATGCTTTCCGCACTCGTTACACGTGTACCGCTGTCGATTCGTGTCGGGCAAGCCTAGCGGGTTCCGCTTCCGGGAACGCCCGTCGCTGACGAAGAAAGCGTCATACGTGTAACCGACGGTTATCCCGTCTTGAAATGCCGTCTGCTTCCTGCCACCTCCCCCCGAGGAGGGTGAGGACTTCTCCGAGCCCGAGCTGATGGTGGAGCTGGTGGGACTGGGGACTTCTCGCTTCTCTACTGTGGGTGTGACGGTCTCCCGATAATGCGTCTCCCTGTGGAGGGAGTCTCGGTAGCTGGAGAGACTGGGCTCACGGAACACCGACTCTCTCGGGCTGTGAGACTCCTGCTTGATGGGAGATGTGCTATACGCGCGCGGTTCAAAGTAAGGAAAGGTCGACAGAACATCTTGTATGTAACCTGGAAACAAAGTATAAATCATGAGAAACTTTTATAAATTAACTAAGTCGAATGACGTCATTTTCTGATGAACCGTTTATCTTCGTTTATATCGATTACAAATATAAACAGGTATTTATACAAAATATTTATATTGAAACATAAGTTTTATTTCAGTTTTGGCATTTGATTTAAGTCTAAAGTTGGTTCGCGTCACGGTGAATAGTGTTGCCCTGAACAGTTCCCACAGAAATCAAGCTACAGCCGAAGAAAAGTAAACTAACAAGTTGTCACTCACCATTACAGAATCTGACGGCCAGTGGAGGCATCGGAGGGACCAAGGCCGGCGTGAAGGGAGCCACCGCGGACAACAAAGGCTCCGTTACCACCGGCCTATTGTCCCCAATATCACACTCCTTCCTCGTAAAAGCCCGAATTATGTCATCAATTCTCTTCTCCGACTTGCCTTTCTTCTTGATCAAAAACGAGCGCGGCATCTTGAATGCTCTTCAGGGTCGTGTATCCAAACAAGTCAATGCTCTCTTGTCGATGGACCAACTTGTGCACAAATCAATGTTGGCTGGGATGCGGAGCCAGAGTGATCATCCGTATCCACTGTTGTCATGCGACCAAAGTAAGCCCGCTGCTGGCCACCTCGCGTCTGCTTGGATGTCAGGCGAAGAATTCCGGTGTGCAGCTACAGTGGACCGCCTTAAATACCCCTCCTTCGCCGGTCAGGTGCCATGGATAAGTGAGCCCGGTTAAGATTCAATTCATCACCATAACCTTCCCCACGGCGCTGCAAATTACGACACAAAACTGTCCATTTCAACAAGTTTGCCAAATAAGGCATTAATTTGGCGCGTTGGCAGCATGCGAGCCAATCAGATGGTGAATGGCGCGGGAAGCCCAGCCCTCCACACAGTGAAGTGTCGTCTGCGAGCCTGTAGGAACGCGGGAACGCTGGGCAGGGGCGCGTGAAACACATTAATCTGGTGGCGGGCCACGATTACTAGCAGCTTAATCTGTTTGTGTGATGATTGAGTGATCACGGGAGCAGAGTTGAGTGAAATAGAAGAAACAATGACAATATTAGGGCACGTGTCGGAGCGAAGGGCGTGATTGTCGCATTCCCACTCCCCCACCCTCGGTGCGACTGCAGAACAAACGAATTCTGGTTCACCATCAGGACTTATTGCCCTGGACCACGTGTAACCTCAATAACAATCACATTTCTCTCAATTCTGGGGGCTTTCAGCGCAAACTATCCCTCTCGACCTGCTTAATTATTTTTCAATTTCGTGCCTACCGCCGTTCATAACGGAAGTAGTCTCTCAATATGACCAACTCCGCACAAAAACTGGATCGCAGCAATTAGGGAATGTCAGCCTTATTGGAAATATTAAGTTGACACGATGAACAATGCGTCAACAATTGGGATTTTACGGGTTTTATAAGCTCAGAAGAAAGAAGTCGAAAGAATTGATTCTCTTATAACCGGTCCGACGAAGCTTTTACGTCTAATAATTACCTCCTTTTACCTGTTATTCTCTGCTTCTCTGGCTAAGCAATGGACACTGTAGCTTTTGACTTTCATTCCCGGTGCCTTTCAAACTTTCATGAACCTCTGTTGGATCAGGGCGGTAGCACTTTAAATTTTTATAAAGACCAACATAATCAATTAAGCATTAAATTTCACGGTCACATGTGGCAACTGTGATTTCTGTCATTAAGCTGAATGTAAGCTGACAATACCAGGTAGGTAGCGGATAGAATCAATAATCACCAACAGATTCTGCCTCGGGCTTATATTGATAATCTCTCAATGATGTATTGGCAATTTTAATGATTCAATACGAGCTTTCAGATCTAAATCACAGCCACAATTACACACAGCTTAATTGCCTCTATACGAGCGCAGTTTCACCTTTATTTAACGTTTTGTTCATGAATCGAGTATTTAAAAGTGACAAAGCTTGATATTTGTACTCCTCAGATATCGATAAATTCAGATGTCTAGCTATCAGGTATTGGCAGATGACGCTGGAATTTTCGCTGGGTTGTACCATTGAATCCATGTGCATTTATACATGTATATAGAATGTGCCAATACGAAAATATTTTAATAAATGTGAACGTTGTAACTATGCACACCATTTGGTATGTAAACGTTGTATCTAAGTTTTACGTAATATGCTCTGTACACAATTTAACACAACAAAAAGGTTTTAATTTGTCATTGCTGGTGTTGCATGTTTCGCTGTGAACCTAGTCTCCTGGATTGCCTCTCTTCCCAGGCTCTTCCTCTCCCAGCCTCCACAGTTGTTTCCCTCGGGCTCCACTGAATCAATATCGGGGAATCAGGCGGGATCAATCCCTCCATTACTCCCATCTATACTTAGCGGCGGCTGTTGATTCTATTGCCACTAAATATCACAAAATTAAAAGGTAAGTCCTACTAAATAGTCAGGAATGAAAAGCTGAGCCCCGGGATATAGGTACTTTAAGAGTAATGCAACGTCACTCAATAACCCAGCCAAGTGGCGAATATTTTCAATTAAGCGATACTTAGGACTAAAAGCTCGGTAATGCATTGGAACAATTGTGCATCAGGAGGACTATGAATTCATACAAGCGATCAGAGAGTCGGGGGGATTGAGTGGGGGTATTTGGAGTGGGCCACCCCGAGGGGTAGCGACGTGGTGGTTTATGGGAAGGGCTCGACAGAAGACAACTCAATTGAAGCTTTCAGCCGCATGGAGCGTACTTGTAGATCCATAATTCAAGTCTGATGACTCGGATTTACTCGGTATAATAGACTCTATAATAGCTTAATTACTCGTCTGCGCATTAATTCATCCACAGGCAGATTCTCATATCCCGCTGTTATCATACCAGAAATATGGCCGTTTCTTGGTCGATGTCCCAAAGCCTGGCCCTTTGCCCGACAAAAGTATCACTTGATGCATGTAATTAAGATGGAGAAAGCAATGGGCTGCCTCATGAATGACTAGTACCCGATAGGAGGAACATGAATCGATAAGGGCTAAACGAATGGACACGAGTTTAGATATACGATGACCCGCGATTGAAAGCCCATTACAGCCCCATTGTAGATGTATCAGGCGAGTGATATCCTTCCCTAGGTGACAGCCCGGGAGTTGTAACAATGCCGCCGTCTGGTTTAGTATGCGTTCCGAACGCTGGCGACAACCGGAACTGCCATGATTCACCATCCCGGAGGAGTCGCCTTCAAAACGAGCGTGCATCAAGTCCCCGTCATAAAGCCCCGCTCCGGGTGATGGACGACCCCGGCCCAGCGCTCGAGATTCAAATTTTAATGTCTTTAATTCTGACGAACGGGAGATGATTCAGCATCCGCGTGAATACCAATTAGAGCAGCGGCTTCGGCTCGCTGGACGCTCTCAGTCTTATTGTGCAGCAGCGAACTGCTCAAGAGTTAGAGCTTCTGGAAGGTGAATAGCTATGTTACTGCCTCCGAGCAGCGGAGATTCACTGAAAGTACCACATTTCGGGTTGGTTCGATTACTATTTGATGTAATTGGTGATGATAATTATCTGTAGACAATGCATGACAACAGGGAATTATTAGGAAAATTTGCCTCGGATTGTGATTACTCCTATAGGTTAGTTTGAGCAGTTGTCTGAATGCATATAAGCATCATTGGCCGGGGGTCCTTTGGCCCGATCTCCCGAGACCATGGCGGGATAGGAACTCTATTACAGTGGGAGGAGAAGCTCGGGTCATCAACTCACCCATCGACAGAAGCCAAACACGCCACCCACCTTTTTGAGCAAATTAGTTTGACAAAGGAGTGAGTAACACAATTGACCAACATGTTGTGAAGATAATTGGATCTTCTTTCACTTGTGGGCTCCACCCTTTGTACGCACACTCCCCCGGCGATGGAATATAATTGGATTTAGTGTCTAGTTTGATTACACTTCTGTTGCTCTCTTAGCCACCCTCTTATCCAGTCTTTGAAAGGTGCTTTGCACGGGGGCCCTCGCTTAATTATTTTAGCCAAACCCAAATGATGCCCAAATCTGGCCGACGGCGACATCGCCTCTTGGAAAACTATTTCTGCAAAGGTTGATTGCTCCGCTATTCCCTGAGCTGATGGAGTCCGTTTAATTCCGCGGGACTTAATATGTCAATTGCATTTTAGGTCCCCGCCATCTGAGGGGCTCGAAGAGCTCTCAAACAACCCTTGTTTGGGTAAAGACTCGGCACTGAAATTGGATCCGCGACTTTGCCGAACGGCTGACGTGTATCGCAATATAATGTTGACTAACTGGTGAAAACGCCAGTGGATACCGCTTTACCTATAACATTTATTACTTGTAGAACTCTCGCTCGGTTTCAGACGACAAACAAAATCCCTGACATCGCCCCAGGCGACCTCAAGGTCACTTCCGGTAGCGGCGATTTACTTCCGGAGACAAACTGAGACAACAGATGGCTGAAGATGTCACAAACACAGCGCGAGGACATATGTAACATACTCTACTAGGTGAAAGTTAATTAACGCCCGTGCAGTGACAAGTGCCTCCGTTATTGTCTAACAGCGATGGTGACACCATACCGCCGCGACAGACCCACCGGAAATACCAACTGAATCGCTACTCTAAACTGATGCAATAAAACAATTGCCGACAGAAGACCCATCAATCAAGTGATAAGTCATTTTGATAATTTGTCAAATACCAGGGTATCCAATAGAATGACACTAAGAGCTTGCGCATTTCTGCGTCACGTGTCAATTATGCAAATCAGTTCAACGCATAGCGGAAGAGTCACATTATGGCAGCTTCCGGTGACGTTGTTGGCGATGCTGTGAGTCAGCACTACGCATCAGATGGCACCTAGAGCGCTTTCCCGTTGTAATCTGCGCGTATTAAGCAAGAGATCGGTTTATATTGTTCTACAAATTCCAAACGCAGAATGCTTAGGGGGGCTACGAATGTTTTTATCGGTATCGGTGACACTTCAAAAGAATTTAAAACATTTTTTAATTGGATGTGGATTTGGGGACGTTGCGGATCAGAAATGTCTCTTTTTCGCCATCTGATTTAATCGATAGCTTTTTTTGACATTCCATTGACCAAAACATTACCACGACAACAGGGCTCTTCAGAGTTAGACGAGTTGATCTCGAGTATCATCGTTGGTTATATTTGAAACAACACGACCAGTGACACATTCAAGGCGATTTTAATCACAGCTCAGCATAATCGCATTGTACTCTCGGCTGAGGGATTTCTCTATGGAATAGTAATCCATGCATACCTAATCCCTGCTGAAGGATTATAATGATCTGTTGTTGTCTAGCGCACGGGTCAGTTCCGTTCCCAGCTTCGCTGGCTTCAAACAATGGCTTATCAGGAACGAGGCTCGCACGGCTGGCGATGACCTTTGCCCTCGGGTCAAGTTGATGCTACACACAGTGGACAATGCACAATGGGTAGCGGGTAAAAACCGAGAATTTCACTTCAAATACAGTTCATTATTTATCTCAAACCATTGGGTTCAAGAGATTGGCGACATTTTGCGTGCGGAAGACGTGTGATAAATGCCTCGGCAAATCGGGTCTGAGCTCAACGGGCGTCACATTTGTCAATGCCAAACAAACTCATAACCGCTAATGCCCTTTAATTCATTTAGCAAACTGGACTCGGGAATATGATTGCGAAAATATTCCTTCGGCGGGCACATTGATTTCGCGACACTGATGAGTGATAAATCTTGGAATGATTCGCTGACAATGACGATGAGACTCAATCAGGCACGACCTCTTCCCGCCAGAAGCCCCGTCTGACTTCTGCTGCAGCAGACGACAGTTTCCCGGGGCCGGCAGCGTGCAGCTGGGTAATAAGGCAACTAGATCAGTGGCAACAGACTAGTCAATCTTTACAGCATTTCCTGCTGCGTCCAAAATGGGAGAGTCTGTTGCCTTTAATAAATCATTTCTGACAACAAAAGAGGGACACTGGAAGGGGTGGACTGTTCTCGGTGACATCTCCCGTTGTCTTTGTCTTTTAATCAGGTTCTGGATGGCCTGGGATGAGCCCGGTCTGCTGGACAAATTGGCGAGATGATCAAGCCCATCTAGGGCGAGTAAAAATGCACACCCCCTACATCTGGGCGTCCCCGGCACCTCCGTGGGAACACGAGGACCTCTGACAAGGTTTTCCACGGGGATGAGCCGGTCGGAGCAACCAGACGACAACCTGTACTTTTTACTGGGTGATGTCAGTGTCTCTCACCGCCGTGCAAACCTAGGAATGACAAGATAGGGGCGGACACTTGTCCCAGCATCCACTTCATGATTTCACAGCCGACGTTACGGGGTTACAAAGTTTACAAATGGCGTGTTGTGCCCAGCAAGCGTTTCAACAAGTTCAAAACCAACTTCTCCAAACCGACACGCAAACTGACAAAGAAACGCATTTGCTTCACTTAGCCTTTAATCATCCAGGCCTGAAGTGAAGGTTACATAACGCGTGTATTCCCATCATTTTCTGGGAACATCCCAATGATGGATGACTACCCACCATCCGTGCAGCCCACTTTGATCTCCCAACCCCTCCCCCTAAGGTACATTCGACTACAAAAACAACTTAATTGAAGCGAAAATTTCTCAATAATGCACAATCGAATCCATTAAACACGTGTCCAAAAGACGCAGCCATCCTGAAAATCGGAGAGAGATCGCCCGTCATTAGTGGTTCCGGTTGAACACCTCTGCGCAGACAATGCTAACTTAAAACGGAGGTACCATATGTCTATCAGGCTTGACTTCTAGGAACTAAAACCACAAGGGACCATGGGACTTTTAAATCCCCTAGCAGTGCCACATGATTCACAAATCTGTGACAATTCATCCATCTTCCCCTGCAGTCATTTAGACCTGTCAAAGCTTTCTGTACTTGACGGGGTAATTTCAAATTGTTCGAAATTAAAGTTCATTTTCACAAATGATTAATCACGTCACTACAATTACGTTTGTTTGATTACAAAATGCTTAACTCAATTATTATCATTACAATTATTCGCAAAAGGCACTCAACTTTTTTCATGAACCAGGGGTGGGTTATAATAGGCTGGTGTGAAAATAGCCACAGGCAAGAAACAATAATATGCCGATGTAACATCATTTAACTGTCCACACCTTGATCGTGGCATCTCACGTCTGTTGTTAAGGGTCTCTAAGCAGAAATAAGATGATACTATAGCGACGTGAAGCCGCGTCACAAGAGACCCTTAAGAGGCAGGGGGGCATTTCTCCCCTGGACAGCAGCCCTCAGCTTGGACTGGAGAGCATCTCCTAGCCAGAGGCAGCAGCCGACAACTAACTCTCACATCTGCTCACCTACTCTAATGGTATTTTTGTGCTAATTGGCCAGCTCGCGACGTGTGCCACCTTTGCATAATAACAATTTCTGCCAGCACCGCGCCCGGCGAGGCCATTGTCATCAAAATCAGAAATGGAAACCCTCAAGTGGAAGCAGATGATTACATTTAAATTTTTATTACAAGATTAGAGGCACGTTGTTCCTTTATTCTACCTCTATCACGTGGCACGATTGAAACAGAACAAACAGAAGCTTTTGATGTGTGTTGGTTTTTATAGACTTTACTGTGTGCTGCGGCGATGGTTTCTGACTTGGTAATTAGCATGTTAAGTAGCTGAGTTTGCCTGTTAAGGTCGGGCAGGGGAGGGGAAGTGACACACTCCGCCTACTAAGAGATGGTACTGATTTCATTTCGGCTTTGATCATGTTGCAAATGCACAATGTAATGGTAATTTGTATTATTCAAAAATCAACCCAATCATTCTGTTGCTGTTATTCCAAGTGAGACGCCCAGCGAAGCACCTCTATTTAAACATGCGATGGTTTCATTATTCGGATTATGTGTTGTCCTTTCGCGATACGAGTGTTTATGTTAAAGAAAAACTAATATTGTAGCATTTTGATTCAAGTATATCAATGGCACAGGTGTCCTATACAAATCTTGATAAAAAATCATTATTTCCAAGTCCACATCATTCTGGAACAACACTATTTCAATTGGTGCAAGCTAATTGATTGAAGAAGAAATTGTGTCAGAGCTGCGCTTCAACTAGACCTTGAACGTCCCCGATACCCTCGTAACAAAAACTACACTTTATGACACCGTCTGAGGTCGTCGACTTGGTCTTCTGGCTGCAGAGATTCTGGGGGACATCATCCATGATGCCATGTGAGCCCACATCCGGTCTCAAATGTGGAGATTTGTCCCTTCGATGACTTGGCATGACAAAGTGATAAAGTCTTTTCCTTTGAGATCGCTTTAGCAGCTCGCGAAACAACGATGAGCCTATAATCTAATTTATGACGCTCATTTAGACCCCCGCGTGGTACCCACAAGTCGTGCAGGGCACATCTGTAAGCCTAATTCGGCAACACGAGCGAGGCGGCAGTCGTCTGGAAATGCTGCTTGTCTTATGGTAACATGGCCTGACGGGAAGAGGTCTCGGGTTGGGGATCAGTGTCGTCTGCTAATGGTCAACAGCGGTAAAATAAACTCAGGCCGATTCTTCTTTCCAACCATTTATTTGCGAACGGGTTTGGCCGGTGTTAAACCCTCAACGATGACCAAGGGAGGCATTCACTTCGTCATATATATGCTTCGAATATTGGGCGAAAAAATATAATTCCAAGCGCTTTCTGACCAAAGATAATTTTCCACAAAGGCTCTTTGTTTCGGCTTTTATAGAATGAAACTTACGCGCTAGATTAGCGGTGAGGAAATTGCTTTTGAAATGACAAAGAGATCAATGAGCATTGAAAACAGAGTGAAATACAAACCAACATTTGATCATTCGTATTTTTGGAAAGGTTTTTCTTACAGGATTTTTATTGGACCATAAGTACATACGTACTTGTTGGTTTCCCAATTCATGCGGTATTTTTGACATAAATAGAACATATCATGTATATAAATAAGATCTGATTAATAGTGGTTTATTAAATGCTGACCATACACGCATACATGTCTTAAGATATTGTGTATGAATAAAAGCGTATACATGTTATTACATGTTTGTATCTAACATCGAGGACAGTTTCCCCAATGGTTCATTGACGCTAGCGTGTTGATGTTCTTGTCGACCCGCTCACAGAATCGTCTGTCTTCACCTAAAATCGCACCAAATCCTGAATCACCGATCGAACAACGCAATCGGGGAAATAATGAGGCTCTCTGAGATTATTGAAAGCTTTTTGGTCAGTTTCTAATCATTCTGTAACAGCCATGGAGATAATCAAAGCCAAATCAGTTTGATATCGATCTTTTTATCGATCGCGGAGCAACAAAGTAAGATGTCAATCAATTAGAACGCGTCACTGTTGCTGACGTGGTTACACTTTGATTATGTTCCATTGGCGGAAGTCGCAGCTTCTGCTTAAATACAATCTGCCAAAGTACCACCGCGGATCACAGTCAAAATCTTCATTTCGCGTGAGCTTGATTCTTAAGCCGCCATTATTGAGCTTATCGATCGGCCGACGTGTAATTATTAATCCAAAACACAGTCCATTACTTTAATTTGTGCGATGTAGCACTGTGCCAGGAAGTTCGGGGCCATTTTCTTGGATTTGTGAACAAAAGCCGCTCTCAGTAGCTTTTGAGGACCCCACTTGTGGAGTTTAATTCACCATGACTCGGGTTTTATTATCCATCGTCTGCTTCAAGAGAAATATCACGCTGCTACCTTGTTGCTAATGGATACTCCGACGATCATTAAGCTTAAATAACTCGTTCAGATTGTATGTTACGGTAAATGCGGCGATTTACCGCACAATGAACGCGTGTCGAGCGGCTCAAAGCAGCCTAATATAGTCAAAAAGTCGGCAGGGGTTGTTGTCCAATTGCTTCAGCCACGAGCGCAACTAGAAGCTTAGAGATCCTCTTAACGCCAGCTAAATCTGCCCATCACAAACTGACAGGTCTCGATTGTCATGAACGCCGGCGTTTTGTGCCTTCGTGATTGCTCGAATAAAGCACGATGCGGATTGTGGATTCAGTTGTGTTCGATTGCATGTGAAATTTAACTTAATCCAGCTACAAACACGGTAAAGGTGATACGGAACAAGCCGTCTTAGCGAGTCTGCATGCAACATCTCCCGTGCGGCTGGCACCAACAGTTTTAAGCCGCAGACCTTGGGATGGCTTGAAGGTGTGAGATTGCTTTAGCCTCTAATCACAAAAAGTTTGATTTATTGAATAAAGGCCACCCGAAAGGCTAAGTAGCTAAATTTTAAATTGTCCCGTCGTTTAGTAGGAAAATATGAGGTGCCAGGTTGGTAATTTACTTGTTAGTTTTGCACCCCGGGGCGGCGGGGCACTGGCAGAATGAGAGGACGGCATCTAACGCCCATTCGAGACCCGCTCTATTTTATGTTTAATTACCTCAGGGTGAGTTGCCGGTTTCTAAACTTTAAGCGGTTGTGACCGCTGCCCTTTAATTTGGTGGTGTAATTGTGGCGAGGCTTTGGGGGACGAACCAAATCACGGCAAGACAATGGCTGTATGGATTCGCGCCCTATCTGAAAGGCAAATGATAAAAAGATCGATGGCAAATCGCGCCCGACAAAAACATGGCTCTGAAAGTAGATACACTGTGCAAATACGAGTCAGGAAATTAAACTTGAGATATCAATATCAAATCATCGCGTTCATTTTGCCGAGGGGTATTGCCGTGCGTGTTTTGTGGTGGGATTGTGTCACTCGCGCCTATACACTAACCATAATTGGCCCGGCGATCAATCCACCATCACAAACACGCTACCGGTTGCTTACGACATAAAAACGCCTGTCACCTCTTGTCTCCAGTGTTCGCCGAGGCGGGTTAAGTTTGCCTAACACTACCTGTGAATCGGCGACTCGCTCGATCATTTCTCCCTGTTAATTTTCTCCTTATTTGCACATCAATATCGCCATCGATCGTGACAATATACGGCGTTGGTTGTGACCACCAGAGACGCGGTAAAAAACGTCTCGGAGGAGAGAAGATGTCGTCTGCTCAGCCCGGCAGACGACTCGCTCGTGTAACGCGAGTGGACAAACGAGCAGTAACACAAACATATCGCAGGAAATTAACAAGCGTGGCAACACATTACTTCCACTGTACCAGGCCTTCGATTTCGTCCACCTATCAATAAGCAATTTGTGAAAAATCGGCGATCAAACTATGTATTCAGTTGTTGAATTATAAGTCAGATTCACCTGTGGAGATTGGGAAATTGGCAGTGAAACTGATCACCGCCTGCTTACAAATCTGTATTGAATAGGAAGGGGAGAAATGAAAATCCCACGCCAGAACATTTATAGCCCGAGGCTATCACGATTGTTCAATGTATTGACTTCTATTGACTTTCTGATCGGTCGCTCCATAGGATCTGTTTAAGTTGTTTATGATCATACTTCACACGATCGCCGCGTGATGAATGTAAAATATTATTTTGCACCTAATCAACTCTAAATATAGATGAGCGACGATTAGAAACTTCATCTCATATCTATTAATACAAAATGTATGATGATGACGTCGTTTTAATTTCTATGTTTTGATTCTATAGTTTAAATTAATATAATGTGCATAAAAACGGTACCGATATTAGAATTGAAAAACATTGCTTTGAGGTGCGTTCCTCTGTGTATTAAAGTC
>JAXGGS010688784.1:0-10971 GCA_035585475.1 Armandia brevis
TAAATTCCACCCGAAACGGAAATTCACCACTGCACGAACAACCCGGCAAAAAGGTTTTAATTTTTAATAAAAATCCCCCCCCCCCCCCCCCCCAATTAGCGATATAGCAGATGCTCGATATAACAATGAGCTCAAAATACTACGTTGTATCGAGGCTACCATTCATTCCTATTGGAGACATTCGATCGAGATTTAAGGAACACTAGAAAATCCCCATCCGAAAATTCGATGAACCCGAGTTCTTATCAATCTCTAGTTTTATCGGGCTTCTTCTGTAATTCATGAGTGTTGGTAGCTCTATGGTTTTCAAAGCATGATTACTTGATTAAAACTCGTTTATGTTATTTAGTGGAAGGAATCACCCGGTATAGGTGACAGCACCCCAGTACATACATGTAGAGAGAAGAGGATTCAGCCGACCCTGAGCCTACAGGACATGCTAGAGGTAAGTGTTATTTCGTACAGTGTTCTGAATTAGGGTATGTCTAGTTGATATGTTCATATGCATGTACTGTATACATGTACATGTGTCTAATTATACGAAGTAATGGTTAATCAAATGTTGAATTCACATCCGTGTGCGATGATTATGCACGAGTGCGGTGACTGATTTGTGTGTTGTTTCACAGGCGTATGGGTCGTCAGGAGAGGAAGATGCCATAACGGAGGAAGAGATCCAAGAATTCAAGGCCAATCAGAAAATAATGAACTCCAAACGGGTTGAGCTTCGCGCAATGCTGAAACAACGATTCGATAATCTGCACGAGAGATCCTGCACCGGTTGTGAGACAGCAAAATGTGCAGTAAAGGAAACCCTGAAGGTCGCGAACGCCAAAGTCTCACACGTGGAAGACGTTACATCAAGAGTAACGAAATTGTCAGTCAATTAAATACATGCGTCGTTAATCTGCATTGGTTCCATTACTCCTTACATTGCCACCCCAGCAGCAACAAATAGGATTCATGACTTATTTAAGGATATCTCTTTCCATTATTTACTTATTTTCATCTCAAGAATCGTAAAACTTTTTCGATTGTAACCTAAATATCTGACTTATTTTGTGCCGTTGTCTCTATCGGAACCTTTGGGACAGTAATTTATAACTTGCAATACTGAATTGTTGATACCATTTGAAAGAAGCCCCCATTCTCTGTTGTTTCATGAGCGAATTGAATATTACACGAGAGGTAAATCATCCCAGTGAAGCGTTCCGAAATGATAATAGTCCATGATAATCAGGCAGTTATTGGTATTTCTATTTTGTTTGTATGCAAATTAAATCTCTCGTCTTCCAAAATTGTAAATCTATCTTACTACCTGTGCAATTGTTAACGCCACCTGTCTTTAATTTGGATTCAATGTGAATATTATATTATGCCTTGCTCGACTATTTAAATTAAACAACCCTCGCCATTTTTAATGTTCTAGTTGATGAGAACATTTTACCATTAAGTCTGCCTTTTTACCCAAGTAATAACCCACTATCTAACTCCCTGTCTTGTTCTAATGCCAGATTTTAAAGTATTCAAACCAGATATTCCCAAAGCTGCGACAATCGAGTATCCCTCATAACGTTTACCTTTAAGCATGCCATTAATTTTATTCTTCGGGATCCGATGCATGGGTAAACCACTCTAATATATAACTAAATTACAAAACTGTCGACTGCTGTTAACAAATGTGATAACGTTTATCATACATTCAGATGGAACCATGTCACCTCAATTGTTGATGCAAGTGAAACGGTACCGTGTCTTATGCGTTAACTGAATGATTTTTATGTGAGAAATAGCTCATGGCTATGCCGTTATGGATTTGACGTTTTACTTTGCAATTGAAGTAGACAGTTGCTCTTCAAAACGCCTCCGAATGTGAGAGGGACCAGGTACATGCATGTGAACTGGGCGAACAGTAAGCACACACATGTTACACGTTAATGTAATTTAATTATTTTGAATTTAAACTTCGTTCATTTGAAGAATGGAGATTACCCGCTAAAACAGCTAATTTAATTAAACCAAAGGTACATTTATCTTTGCCCTGAAATACTACTTTAAGCAGATGTTTCAATTTCAAGTGTAAAAAATACCAAATTTGTCAATTTGTCTTTCACTTGAAATAAAATTGTCTGATATATAAAGCACTTTTCTTATTTTTAGAAGAGGTGGAAAACTGAACAGTAGATAATTGAAATTAATTTAATGGTTCTACAGACTATACCCAGTACATATTTGCTTATAAATATTAATATCAAAATGTACACGTGTAAATAGAAAAAAAATCATTTATCCTCGAATAAGTTATACTTCATCTGAGGATTTAAATGAGTAAAATAAATTACATTTTCAACTTATGAAACAAAATGATTTAAAAAAATAGAGACTAATTGCGATATCAAATCTTTGAAATGGGTCGAAAGAGTACACGTATGTATGTATTTTATGAATGGCAAAGCGATTCCGGACCTGGGAGAAGGGAATCCTCGTTGCCATAACGACAGATCCTTGGAGTGATATGCGTCAATGGTCACATGACTTATAGTGGACAACTCACGTCATCACCAGGGGTTTAATGTGCAAATAATATAGTTCTTTCAGTTAGGCTATCTATTTTGCAAATAAATAGATGCATTTATCATTTCAATAGACAAAATCAATTTCGTAACTTTTTATAAACTGAAATTTGGCAATCAAATATATAGATATAAATGAAAATTGATAGTTGGATGACCTTATCCGGGATGGAGTTTTTGCAAATTGTAGACAATCAGTATAGGTCTATGCAATATAATGATGCCATTTCAATTAATTTAGGAGCGCTTAGTGTCGAAACATCGATAGAAATAATTTTGCACGATATTAATGCCCCAGTTTCTTCAGGTAAGCGACTCGCGCGTAGGCATATTCCTAACAGGTTCCCGGTGTGGACTACTTTCATGCTTGGCGGGCGCGGCCATCTTGGTTTATCTTGACTGATCTCGGAGCATAATTTGTTAGAATCCACCGTAATCTAAGCTCCATTTCACCCATCTGAAATGGCTGACAGAGAGGATAACGTATACAAAGCCAAATTGGCTGAACAAGCTGAGAGATATGACGGTATGTACACGTTAAATCTGTATATTTTGTCTGTTGTTAAGACCTACACTGCAGCTGTCAAGTTTGTTTGACAGCCGACCCGGCTACCGTAATTAAAACCCTCATTCCGCATAATCATCGGTCCAGATCGCGTTATACTAAGGCTTAATTATCATAGAATCAAATTGTGATCTGAAATACCCCATTTGCCAGGTATTCCTGAGTAATCGTACGTTTTCAATATCCCGTTGACCAGGAAAATGATTTTCCGGTGAGGTTGATCCGCCATGATGGAATGCAATGCAATATTTTGTAAAAGTGCTTATTACATTATGCCTTTTGTCTACATTCAAATCATGTTCAGAGGCAACACCTTTATTTCTACAATTCTATGTAAGTAAGATTCGCATAGAGTACGCTGATATCCTGGGAGATGCGCGGTACTAATTATTTGAGCCATCGATTCTGCCTGTCATTACAAGCATACAGGTGACATGGATACTTGGCAATTCATCGCGCAGCCAGGTCAACAATGGGGATTTCTTATTGAAAAATGTATCACTAGGTTCCTGATAGTGAATTATAGCATACGTTACACAGCATGCAATGTGAAACTACCGTCCATGGAGTCCTGTCTGTCTAGAAAATCTCAGCCTTTTCCAATACCAATATACACGAGCTTTAGATTTGGCCTGAGAATGGGTCTGTACATGTATTTCACAACCTTATTGACTTGTCTAATTTACCAAATCTTACGTTACTTCCTGTTTCATACGCAATTGTGATATATCCATGTCTAAAAACAGTTCGGTCTCTCCGTTCAAAGAAAAATACAGAAAATGAATGATCAAAGTCTGGGTGGAATTTGACCCACTGATAATGAGTGTCCATGATATCTCGTTTCTGCTGGATGAAGTGTTACTTCTCTGCTTCTCACCCAACATAATATTGCTCATCGAAGCTATTAATTGGAGCTTTAGATAAGATAATATTCCACTAGCATGTATAAGTATGCTCACCTCTGCCCGTCTGCCTAAAATGCTGATGTTCTCTAGGAATGACTAACCGTTGCGATGTGATAAAACAGCAGACTTAGACCGAATTTCATTGGTGGGATCTAAATAAGCTGAACCAAACTGAATGCAATAATCTAAATAAATTTGTGTTTGCGATATGTAGGTTAGGGGAATGTCTCACAAACCATTTTCCTTTATCATATGTATCGTACGTTCTATACTTACACGTTCAGTACAATCCGAACTTGTCTTTCGTCTGTAGGCAAGGTATAAACTCAACTGGTGTGTCCATTGTTCTAAGTATTTGATAACATTTTGACATAAACACGTTCTGGATTTTGTAGAATGACCCAATCATAGTGATGATGTATGATATATGTGTTTATTACGTCGGTGTGTGTGTCGCCGAACTGTCTTTACGCACTGCCCTACCGCTTCTGAACTACAGTTCGTCACCTAAATTGAAATTTGATAAATCGTTTCTTAGCAAATGCCATATTATTACAACAAATGCTGTTTGAGGAGTGCTAAAAAAGTTGTCAATATTTTTCTTTAACAATCCGTCCAAATGTACAAAGACCATTGCCTCTAATCAGTTCGTCAGTTACTAAATTACGACTGTGTAGAACACTCTGTGCATTATGTCAACTATGTAATAGGATAGTCATAGCATAATCTTGTAGCTTGCTTTTAGATAGTTTCTGCTCCCAATATCCATCTACTGGAAGCAAACGTTGGAGAGAGAGAGAGAGAGCTTTGCATCAAAAATCAATACTGGAGTGGCTGTGGCTGCCAGCTAGCTGTGTAAAACCGACTGGTCTGATCAGAGCCTTGCTCTGTCTGAATCATGCCCTGTCTGTCTGTAGTAACCAACCCATGTCATCTGTACTTCACAGCATTGGGTTGTCATGACTCAGGCTTCCTGCCACCTCAAAGCTACTCCTCAAATATTCCACCTATCTCAAGATCTACCAATTAGAGCGCCATGGCTCTGTATATAGGTTCTAAAGACCTGAGCGTCTGACACGTTCAAAACGAGAGAGCGTGTTGCCGAAGAAAATTTAGGCTTCTGATAGTACACGTAGTTTTGCTGCGAATTTCACTGGGCAATATCAGCACATTAAAGGTCAAATTTGCGTCGATATTTTTTAACATGGATGCGCGCCTTTTGGGTAGTTACACGTTTTGTAACGTGCCAGTAAATTGTGATAAGCTGTTACACGAGTACCGGTACCTAGTCCATACACTACGATTTTGTGCGAAAACTACTGTATGACTAGTCAATGAGTCATTTTTGTGGGTAAATGCTTGTACCTGCCAATTATTACTGGAATTGGGCCAGGCAACAAGTTGAATGACACAGGTACATGGTTACTGCACCATTATTATACGGCAAGGCCACTCGGGCATTTGTTTGACCATACGGCTCTCTGAACAGGATCTACCGAATAATCTTCAGAGCGGAGGATCTAATTGTCCAACTCTGTCCAATAGAAAGCCAGCATTAACTGAAATATAGATGGCACTACTTTTGCACAATGTAATTTATCCGTTAGATATTCTGCTGCTGCAGATTTACCCGCCATAGATCTAGCAGATGGTCTACGGACTACCATTATATGTTTCACACTTGTAAGTTGTATGCGCATGTACCGGTAGTGTTATGTGCGTGAATCATAGCCACATAACATGACCTAGTTCCACAACCTCCCATTACCTTGGTTACCCAACTGTGATGGCCAGTACCTGTAGGGTTTTTGTATAAGTTGCAGGTGCTTGGCGTGAGCATCTTTCACAGGCAAATGACATATTCATGCACAATTTTGCCGCGTGTTTCGTCATTACAATATTGAATTTTGGATTCTTACACTGATTTTAAATGCCGGCAATATGTGCATTGACCACGATAGTACCGATGTATATACGAGCAAGCCAATGTGATAGGCCATCGTTGCGACTTAGAATATGATAGGGTATTGAACAGATTTTTCCAATAATGAAACCGCTGTATAGATTCGATTCGATTCGTAAAAACACACAAGACTGGAGATCCCACGAACACGCGTGCATTATTTGGGCGAGTTGTTGGTTCATTTACAACAAAGGCTTATCAAAAATTGATACAGACAGCGATACCTTCACTATGCCCATGCTGGATTTATGTGTCTCATTAATGTATTCATAATCTATGATTTGTTCGATACACAAAGCTTATCTGGGAACTATTGAATGGTATATTTACACAGGTATTCACCTTTCGTTAACTGCCATGTATTATGATGTAACTAACGCTGTCGTAGCTCTGATTTGATCGCGGGTAATTGTGAAACTGGGCGTGATGCGGTGCGTATTTATGCACATGCACTGATCTATGTTTTGCTCGGGTGTTCGCACGGTCTTCGGGGAAAAGATAAACGTAATAGCAGAAATTAGAATTGCACAATATTGTTGTCAAAGGGACAGCACTGGTGATCATACAGATTTTCGCATTGCCATTATTGATCTGTGTGGTTAGTGCGCAATCTAGTTCCTAGCTGTAGTTCGATTTTAGTCGCAGGTCCCACCCTATTCGTGGTGTTGCTCGCCTAGGTTGCACGCCATAACAATTGTTCTGTATCAGCCAGGTGTGCTTGTTTTGGCCTGCTTAGCGCACATAAGACCGCCTATATGCTAATTATGTGGCTCCCCCCTCCGACAAGGTAACTACTGGGCAGTATGTTTATGCATTGCGCGACGCTTACACAGATCAGTAAGCTTGCCCAAACACGCTACTTGATCCGTTAAGTCGTACTTATAACGTTTACGACTCTGGGCAGCGTAATGATAATGCTACGAGTTGGCTATTAATCCGAAATTCATAGAATAGATGACTCACTAACCCGCCAATATGCAAATTAATGTATTTTCTCTTAATGAATTATTAATCATTGATATATGCAAACTTGCTAAAAAAAACTCATGGTTCACCTTATTTCTCTTTTATCTGTACTACTTTTCTAGTGTAATAAATGTGTTTGTCATTTCTTTTTTTTTAGAGATGGTCGAGTGCATGAAGCGAGTTGCTGGCATGGATGTCGAGCTTTCTGTTGAAGAGAGAAATCTGCTCTCAGTAGCTTATAAAAATGTGATAGGCGCTCGTAGGGCATCATGGAGAATTATTAGCAGTATAGAGCAGAAGGAGGAGGGAAAAAGCGAAGACCCCAAAGTAGAGATGATCAAGACCTACAGATGTCAAGTAAGTAGTGACAGGCTTTACAATTTTACGTCCACACCTGCGTAATTTTCGTTAAGTGCTGCGATGAACTCGATGCGCGTAATTGTACTATCGATACATTATATTTGTCCTTATGTGTATACAGGTGGAGGGCGAATTAAAGGATATCTGCCACGATATTCTCGAAGTTTTGGACAAGCACCTCATTCCCTCTGCAGCCACCGGGGAATCCAGAGTCTTCTATTACAAAATGTAAGTATACGTACTCTTAAACGGTAATTCATTCCCATTTTGTCACAATAATTATTTGCATTAAGACCAAAACGGTACAATTTTTAAAATGAAACCTGTTTTGTTAATAGGAAGGGTGACTACCACCGGTATCTAGCAGAGTTCGCCACTGGTAATGATAGGAAAGAAGCCGCTGAAAACAGTCTGGTGGCCTACAAAGCCGCGAGTGACATCGCGATGACAGATTTGCCTCCCACGCACCCAATCCGACTTGGTCTAGCCCTCAATTTCTCAGTATTCTACTATGAGATACTGAACTCACCAGACCGGGCGTGCCGACTGGCCAAGGCTGCATTTGACGATGCCATCGCTGAGCTGGACACGCTCTCTGAAGAGAGCTACAAGGATTCCACGCTAATCATGCAGCTGTTAAGAGATAACCTGACGCTCTGGACATCAGATATGCAGGGCGAAGGTGAGTCAAGTCTTATAATTGATTAGCACTCTCGTTTAGCCATTTGGTTACACTGTACCGTTATTAGACAAATAAAGAACTGCCTTAGTTTTCACCGCTTTAACGTGTGCGTTTTACTTCTCATCTTGTAGGCGAGCAAGAGCAGTCGAAGGAGCAATTGCAGGATGTAGAGCAAGATGACCAGTGATCTATGCTCCCCATATATTTACCCAGCACTCACTCTGTAGTCACCAACACCCATGAAACTACCAAAACTACCATTATTTTAAAGGCTCCTTTTACTAGATGGCAAGCACAGGACAGCACACCCCACTCCAGCATCTCCAGTCAGCCCTGTGGCTTTGGCTAGTCGAGTTTATCGCTAGATCACTCGAGCTTTTACATCAGCACTGACGGATAATACTTGGATCTCACCCGATCGACGAGTAGCACGTTTTTACCTCGCTCTGAGCCTGGAAGTTTGTAAGAAGAGTACTGTGAAATCGATGCCATCTAGTGAACGGATCGAAATACATTCGTCGAACAGCCAAATATCAAAAACGACCTGGGTCCAGGAACGACACGGCTGCAGCTCTGTTCAGCACCACACGAAGAGAACCACAAGACTTGTGATTGAGAAAGCTCATCTTTTATGGTTATATAGAAAAATTGTGCTACAGTGAGTTGGGACTTAACAGGACTAGTATAATGCTATGTAATCTGATGGGAGTCTAATCCTTGAAACCAAATTTCCGCTCGTTTTGTGACCATGTCGTGTGCGGTATGATACATGTCACATATATATTTAATTCACCGGCATACATGTTGTTTTTTACCGCTGATAAGATTAGTATAGATATAAACTGTCAGTCTAACCAAGATTCCATTTGATATATAGGGTGAGGGCATCAAGCCTGGTAGTATATGGATTTCCTTGTGTGATAGCACATTCTAATTATAATATTGATATGTATCTGATAAAAATTGAAATTGTAATGGATTCTTTTATGTGTTTTGTTATGGCGCGTCTGTTGATAAGAATTACAAAAGCTGATTGTGTGTGCGCTTTGATAATGATTATTATGTGTAGGATCTGATTATAATAATAATATATAAAGCATGACATCTCAAAATTAGCGGACCAATTGGTTGTTTTGTTTGATCTTTGCTGCAAGTCGAGACAGTTCTTTCACAGGCGTGGTCTTTCTACCTGCCTTTAACACAAGGTATTGGCTCTGGTCATATTCACAAAGGTGTACAGGTTTTCATTTTTATATTGTATAGAGTTACAGAAATTATTTTTGTCACAAAGAATCTTATGTAAAAAGCATGGGTTTGCTATACATTCTAAGTTTTGTCATCCGGTTCTCACCTCCTTTGCTGACAGTTTTTGACAGAAATTCCTCCACTTATCAGTACATTTTCATTGCGTTAACTCCCCCAACTCGACAACAACTTCAATTCCAACGTCATTCGTTAAAACTGGCATCTCGTCTTGGAGAAGGGTCACTTCCTCTGCTTATGTTGTGTATGTAGCAAGTATCCCGCATGGTGCAGTTCATACAAAAATATGTGGGAGACCCGGCCTCCTGTTTCGTACCTTGTGAGTGACTCACTGTAGTGAGTGGCTGGCCAAACAGCACAGGGTCAGTTAGTTTCGTATCTCGTACCTGTATGCGCCGAATGTGTCCCATGTTCCCTGAGACAGGTTGTGTATTGTATAGTCTGTTATCACTACATTTGATGTTGTGAGGCGGCCAACCGTCGTAACTAGGAAACTCGTATCGTGTTTATTTAGTACTAAGATAACGAGAGATTGTTTCCAAAGAATCCAGTTTGTTTTTGCACGTCATAACTACAGACTTTTTCTCATCGGTATTTATAGGTATTTTGATGGACATGGCATCTTTATTAATTATACTGCGTATAAATGTATCTTATTTTATATAAGCTTGGATAATTGTGGCTTCGTGATATCCTTAAGATCGCAGCACAACCTTGTAGTCAATTAGCTATTAATTATAAATTACTATCCCACAGCGCATTTCCCCTGCCCCGGTTTAGTCAGCTCCGACCAGATCCTCACGCTTGTACGTACTAAAACGCCTCAGGCTAGAGCGATTAGATTCATGTTTTTAACATTCCAACCGAGGCCCTGTTGTGGGGTCTGTCTTGTTCTTCACAACTGACCTCATGTAATATCATGAGTCGACTATTCGGGGGCAGGGTGCTTTTTAGCTCTGCTGTTGGCTATAGGTGATACAGTTGTCTCCCGAGACGCTGTAGATCCAACATCGTTGTCAACTCTACACTCCGAATAAAATCCTAATGTCTTATGTGACAATGTCATAGAAATTTAGTGTGTCGTAGCTTGTATTTCAGGGATATGTAATTTGTAAACGGATGTCATGCTTTTATCATTAAAAAGTCTGACAGAAGATTAGTCTTGTTTTCTTTGGCTTGAAGCGTAAAGTGTAGTTGTTGAATTCACGAGTGAGTTAGCCGGTATTGCAAATTGATGAATCGTTTGTGGCGTTTGACTAAACAATCAAGTATTAAACAAAATTAACTAACAAGCTTTCGCATCAATACGCTATCAGTCACGAGGTATCACATTAGACGTGAGTGATCACGAGTTCAGACCCGCCTAGTCACAGAACAAAGCGTACGGTGAAGTAGTAATACCAAGATATGAACGAATAGTTTCGTTGCTTTCGAGTGAAAACAAGTTTTGACAGAAGCTTGCTTCATGATATGTCAAATTTATTATTTTCTATTTTATTGCATATATCAGAACAAACTGTATTAATGGCCACTTCACTGTTGTACAGACGCTTAAGTCAAACACTGTTCAGGGCCTCGATACACCCGTCTGTTGCCTACAGGTATTTAAATCACACGCATACATGCACATATCGTTATGCTCATCACGTTTTACAATACATAATTATTTAATGAAAGCTTAAAGTATATCTAAT
>JAXGGS010688784.1:15818-31734 GCA_035585475.1 Armandia brevis
TGATTGCGGAGTATTCGGGCATTCGTCAGCAGTATATGTTAGCACGTGTGACTGCACATTTAATTCCGCTAAACATTCGCACAGGGTACTGCACTTGACTGGTACATATCGTTAACACATACACACATATATATGTATATAAATATTATATGAATATTTTGCATGGTGACAAAATTGTCTATAATCTCTTTTTAAGTCCTTTGCATAATAAGATCAAAGAATTGAATGTCTATGCACTTTAACATGTGTATACATGTTTTAAGCATTGAATGCGTATTACACAAAGTTCATTTAGGTAATTATATAATTCACTATAATAACAATAAATGTTCGAGATTCATCTCGGAGATTGACGACTAGAAACGATAAGCTTACACAGGTGCCCCATCAATTGTAATTATCCTAAAGTTCATCATGACCTGTGTCTGTCTTCAGCCATTCCTCATAAACTTTAACAGGATCAATCATCCAGTGTTTGTGAAACGATATTGGCATTTGGTGACTCAAATAACCAACGGAGTAGTCAGCTGGCCTAGCCTGAAATCATAAAATTATAAGGGATGAGTAAGAAATGCGTACATGTATGCATAAATTGCTTTGAAATACAATAGGCTAACATTAACGCGATTCCGGCTATAATGCGGATCTCGATATTTTGATTTTCGATTGTTTTTAATAATGGAAGCTAATTAGGTGACATTTTGTACTGCAGCTGGTTACCAATCACGTGCGTTTTAGTGAGAATCTTTGGCAGGAAACTATTCATATAAAATCGGTATCGGTGGAAAAGCCTAATGACACTATTCTATGCAGTCATCGTGTATTTGTATGTGTGACCTTTGACCCGCGCAATCAATGCCAATAATGATCATTTGGTGACATTGGAGACACGCGTTATAAAGAACAATAGAATATACAAACTGCGGTCATGTATAACCCGCGTAATGTATAAAACCTCATTGTACAGTGGGCATACTGTATGTTACTTTATAATCACCTGATGAAAAAGCGGAGAATGAGTAACTGGGATGCCCAGTCGTTTGAGCCACATCCCTAACGCCATGTCATCCGGAGAGTCGTTCGATGCACACTTGCACAGCTCGCTGCTCATCAACTGGTCAAGTGCGGAGTGGCTCAGCACCATTCTGAAATTTAAACATGAATGAATTGTGTGGGAGCTTTCTAAAATGGTTAAATGTTGATGACAAATACAATTTAAAATGTACACAATCTAGGGTTATGCGGTACGAATATTGTACCTTTGTTCTGAAAGTTGTGGGACCCAAGAAGTCGTTAAGGTACTTTAGTCGCCGCCTTTATATTATAATGAATATCCTAGTTATTTGAAGTTAATATGAGGACAAGTAGTATATCTCACTCACCCTCCGCCTCCTGTGATATAGTTATATCCTCTACCAGAGGCGACTCCGTATCCATAGCGCTCCCCCAGGGCCACAGGCTCAGCAGGGTTATAACATGCCAGCAACTTCCTCAGCCGTGGAATGCTGATTAGGGTGTCGTCATCGACTATCGCCAGCCAGTCAGCTTTGGAGATCTCTGGGTCTTCGTGGGCTTTCTTCATTATGGCCAACATTTTACCACAGTGTCCTTTTAAAACAAATTAGCTTTTCCTTCAAATGATGAAAAACATGGTTTCTTTCACTGCCAGCTACCCAAAATAGATTAAAACGCACCTCTTTCAGTATTTGGAACCCCAAGATCAACAGTAGGGATGTCAGGGTCTTCTACATCACTGTACATTTCCATTCTTTTAGCAGTCGGTCCCCAAGTATTTTTTACAACGCTCACTGCAAGGTGAAGGTAAATAAAACGATTTTTAAAGGTGAAACCAATATGGGGCACTTCTCATTAAGACTACATTATAATTGAAACTGGTTACAATAGCGAGAGGGACATACCTCGATCTTTATGAAAACCATGGTATGTTTTCACTGCAATGAATACGCTGTCTTCTGGCACTGGGTCGCCCTGTAAAATGCCAAATTTAGGAATGGGTTATACTTAAATCCAGAAATTCTAAATATGTATCAAAAATATTAAACCCCGGTAACTAATTAATATGTACTCACACAATCAGGCATTTTTGTTGTATATGAAGTCGCACACTCGGTTGACTCTTCAACTGTACACAGAAAAGGAACCTCGGTCATTTGTGTGCCTTTCCCCTCATCCCATATATATTTAGCGAGCTAAAATGTGAATGGGATTCAAATGGGAGGTTATATAAATAAAGACATTAACCGATCCAATATGATCAAAGGCGTGACTAGGTGTTAAGCTGATCATAAAACCTCATGTTTGGCGTCGATTGAAAAATCCATGTTCGGTTTAAACTCTGTGTATCGATGTGCCAAACTAGAGAATAGAACGTTGCAAAAGAAATTAGAGTACCCGGTATATCAAAATGTATTTCCAAAAGTCAACAGATTTGAGAATTTGCTCGGCTTTAATCGCAAGCTGTATTGTTAAGACTTTGTAAAATTAAACTCACTGCTGCACTAACGACATAGACATAACAAGTCCAGCGGCAAAATCAGGGTATACAAAACTGCCAGGGTTCTTATGAAAGGCAAAATGATGAATGATGGTCGCATCCCGATCTCTTAATCCATTTCCTAGAAACAGTTTCTGGAATAGTAAGTATTATTTTGTTTATCGCACACCATCCTATTAAAGAATTCTATACAATTTAAAGGCTAGGCCAAAGTATATAAAGCAGCAGACCAGCTGACAAGGTTTTAACCTTAAAGCAATAAATTCTTGAAGAAACCCTCTTACATCGGTAAAATCATAATTTTGCAGATTGAACATCAAAGTGTCGAATGCAATTTCAGTTTCATCTTCGAAGAAACACACAAATTTCTTGGATTTGTATTTTTCCGCTAAACTGAAAAGAGCAAGACCAATTCATTTACCTCACATATTTCTTTTCTATTGGAACAATATACTAACACGTATATGGAGTATTTTCTTAGTTATGACACTTACTCTGGAAGCACTGGAATAATCGTCCATCCCATTTCTGGCCATTCTTCATGAAGATGTAAGAATGTCAGCTCCGTCTACAAGTATTATATTTAGAAATACGTGTAGGCTATATTCGTCGTCGTTGATAATATATATCCAGTGTTAATTATGTAGAACCAGTTGAGTGATTGAGCTTACAACTGGAAATCCAAGGACGGCCATCTGGTCGTTGAAATCTCTATGTAATTCGTTCGCTCGTTGTAAGTGATATTGATTAGGTTGACTCATCACAATGAACACAATGTCAGATGGGTCTAAAGAAAAAATAAAGGTTCTTAGTTCTTGGATCATAGCATATATATAATTCATATGATTATGTGGGGTCCTTCTTTTGAGGGCACAGTGTTCGTGAAATCGTGATATCGATTGGGGATGGTCCGTCTAAATACTTGCATTTCCTCAGGGTGTTTTGTGCCAATAGAAACGATTGTATACCAAATATAAAGACTCTTGATAGCTATGGAGATGGTACTTGTGCTGCCGAGTGCCTTAGTAGATAAGTATCCACTACGCTATGGATGCTTGAAGTAAGACACGCACACAGGATGCTCCACAGAATAAAACCGTATTGCCGGCCACATAATCAAATTTCACAGTCGAAGTTTAAAAAAAACTAGTGATTTATTTGTATTTAGAATTCACCATATTATAGTCATTTAAACAAGCTTGAAATATATGAGACATGCATGTTCAATATTCCCCATGTACAAATTACATGTTTGCATGCGTGGTCTATTAAATTTGCTTGTTGCATCTGTCACCATCTCAAGCATCGCAAATCAATGCCTGAACGTTAAGGGAAAGAAAATTTCATCATACTTAATTTGTCAGTGGAACCATCTGTGTTGGCCTGGCAGCTATGGAGGCCAGCCAACAGCTGCAGCAGCAGCGCTATTGCCATGGATTGTAGCAGACAGTCATACGCCCACATCCTACCTGGAATGAAAAAATATACTAGGAAAACCTCAAAAAGAACTATGACAATGATCAGAAGTAAAACATAGGTACCTTCTCCTATGTTTGCACTAAACAGAAATTGCTCAGCTAAGGTCTAAATCCCCTTACTACCGGTAAATTCAGGAGTTAGCTGCAGCCCATGTACTTACTTTTCGTTTTCGCCGCCATGTTGGACCCGAGTATAGGTTGTAAAGGGTCTTCTTATTGGATATCATTTTGACGTGGACCAATCAAATAGCTCTTGACATAATTTGCTTGGAAATGAGATTGTTTAGACATGGCGGCCACGGGAGGGTTTCCAAAGTGGCTTTTAGAAGGAAAGGAACACATCACCAAAGGAGGGGTATGGAATCATCATTTTTAAGTATATTTCTCCTGCCTAGTTGTACGTTAATATATTCCTACTGATGTTATATGATGAATTTCCCGTAAACCTCAGAAATATTGTATTCAACAAGGCTTGCAACTCGGTCAGGGTATATTGGCGTATATGTATTCACCCGCGCACAATATATTGTGACGTGCATGTTTACGATAGCAGGTGCTTTGACAGGTCCCAAAACAAGTGCTACCAACACGACAAAATAAGTGGTTAAACTTTACAGCGAAACCTACATATCGTCAAAAAATGCAGCAGTCCAGATAATTCATAATTGCTAAGCAATTGTGTGTTCACAAAATACTACGTTATTTAAGAATATATATTTTATTAATACTATGTAAACATATTTGTAACAATTCTACATACGTGTATAGCCGGAGTGCTTTATCACAATAAAACTCAAAACTTAAAATTCAAAACTTAATTGTGCTTAACTACGGATTTTGCAGGAGTGGTCAAATTTTATCGAAGAATTGTATGATGCCATCCAACAACAGCTTAAAGAGAGTCATGTCCAGAGTTTCACAGATCTCACCGATGCTGAAAGAACGCTGTTTATGGAAAGAGCCACAAAGGCCATCAATGGAGGTAACACAATTATTATTTATATATATATATGTGTATATAATATTTTTAAAATATATGTAATCAACCTCTGTCGAAAAATTCCGACAGGGTTCAAGTTAAATTTAGGATGCTGTTTATTGAGTGTAATTATGAATTTGTTTTGCCTTAGGTAAAGCTTACAAAGATTTATACAAAAGAGTCGGCGTATCCTTGGATCAGCACTTGAACAATGAGGTGGCCAAGCAATTGATGGAAGATTATCCCATTAATACCAAAACTGACCTGATATTAGATGCAGCACAAGAAGGAGCTGTCAGCATCCTCAAAAAATGGCCAGATATGAAATCAAAACTTCATATATGTTTCAATCAGCCTCTGCCGAAACCAATCAGGCAGCTTGCATGGAGATTGTTTTTGGAAAACACCAAACGTATGCCAAGTATATCAATAAAAAAACATTGTTTTGAAATGATTCTAACGTATTGAATGTGCACTGCATGATCTAATATTTTGCAGTTCGGAAGAAGTACATTGATATGATGCAGTCTAATGTACGAGCATGTGTATCACCCCTTGATCTACAGATTTCTCAGAAGTGTGAACAACTTATTTTATCAGAACCAACTTTTGAAGACTTGAAAGGATCGATCGGTAATTTATAATATACAAATGTGTTTGATTACAAGTACTTTAACAAACACAGAATAAAAACCCAATAAACATATTTTCTGTCCATTCTAAGGTGCATTTTATGGTATGAAAGCGGTGTTGTCTTACCATCATGCTCTGAAGAAAACCAAAACGAATCTCCCAGATATGGATTATCTCCTCATGGTGCCATTTGTCGTGAACGCGCTTCCAAATTTGTCTAGGTAAAAACTTCAGATCGCCGTTTATTTTTAATATAACCAGTTCAATTATAAATAATTAAGTTAAACGTCATCTATTATTTTATAAATACCAGAAAAGAGCCTGCAGCTAGCCACGTTGTGACATTACTTGTAGAGGAATATTTATCATTCATGGAGGGGAGACCTGGCTTTGTTATCGACTCAGGATCTGAAGTAAATAAAAATCTCTAACTCACTAAAGCCTAATCAGAGAAAGTAGCGCATGAAGAACCACTGGAAACTTAACTGCGCTGCATATAAGTTTGTGATTATAATATGCTGTATTCTAGATACATGAAGAGGAAATGAAAGTTTTTTGCGGGAAGGTATCCAAACATTTACTAGACAACTCGCCGGACGTAGCCAAGACAGTGTCTAAAGCATTTGTGCCAAACAAAGGTAACAGTCTCTTGTCGTCTTTTCGTACTATGTTGAGCCAAATAAAGAAAGAATCTTTCTGACCCTTAAGCAACTTTAATGTTTCCAGCTTTAATAGACCCCTAAACATATTTTTATGAATGTGGCAATTATTATCTCACAGAAGATGAAGACTTTTTTGGTCACAGATATTACAGAGGTAAACGTAGAGATTTCTGGGCCATGTTTAAGGCCCAATCCAGCATGTTTCGTAGACCATTCTTCAATATAAATGCCAAACAGAAGAAAATTTGTTGAATAAAATGTTCTTAAGTTGTGTTCGCACGTTTTGTTGAAGCCATAGTTAGTTTTTTCGTGACCTAATTTAGGATCACGGAAGAGACTCTTGATTCAACTTACACGTACAAATTAATTTGCATGAATGTATTGAACTGTGTTAACAATACAAATGTAGGCTATTGTATTTAGATGGTACAATGTGCATGTATTTTATCCCAATAGAGAAAATTGTAGCTACCGACACTGGAAGCAAAGAGATATTATCTGATGGCGTCAAAGCTATTGCGCGACCCGTTATAAGGAGCATGTTCGTCGGTGAGTGCATTTCTTGTCAATTACAGTTATTGTACTGTCCATCGTGGTAATGTCAGTTACTGCATTCTATAATTTAGGAGAAAAAAACAGTTTCAGTTTAATTTTCCTTTCCCTCATACAGGATTCTGTAACATGGAAGTTGTTCAGTTTATTTGGGACCAATATATGATATCGTTGGATGTCGGTGGATTTCATGATGAATACCTGCCAGCAATAACCGCCATTTTCCTCACATTGCTGAAAGATGCCATAGTAAAATGCAAAGCAGTAAGTCTAGAACCCATTTGTGTGATAAAGTTGTTAGTCGAGTCCTTCTCTCCCATTCATTAATTTATTTGCGAAACTTTATGTGATTTCAGCCTGAAGATTTTGACACAATAAAAACAGAGTCTGTAAAATTGACTGTTCCTCAGTTCCAATATGAGGTAAGTACCGGGTATACATTTAATTTTGCGTTTCATCTTTACGCACGAAAGAGTGGCGAGTTGCTTCTCTGTAAATTAACATGCATGCGCACAATGTTTGCATCTTAACAATCATTTTATAAGACATATTTTAATATTGTAGATGAATAAGAGTTATTACAAGACATTGTTTCCCAAACTCAAGAGTGACGACAAAGCTGCCTTACCAGTGCTGGATCCAACACAAGGTTTATTTATACTCCCAGTTCTAAAATAATTATCCATTATGACAATCGAATATATAATAGCAAATCAAAACATTTCCATCAATAGCAAATTATCCACCGTGGATCAATTGGTTTAGTGATAAAATTCCAAACAGAACAACACCAGCTGAGAGGAGGAAGGCCAGGGAGGAGAGGGAGGCTGAGAAACAAAGGTTGCTCCAGCAGCAGCGTGAAGAGGAGAGACTTAACCGTGAGCACGAGGAGCGAGAGAGACGGTGAGTTGTGCTTCCTCACTCTTCGTGTAATACATTTCTAGGTTTTAAATAAATTGATTCCACTCCGCATTAGTGCTTAGTTTCAGCCATTGATCACTCAACAAAAACTTTATGAGTGCTTGGAAAAAATTGTTTAAATTTGTACAAATCGGTACCGGAATTTTCTTTTCCGTCGCATCAATTGCATTTTTCAGAATCGGAAGCACATTATTTTAGGTTCAACAGAATTCGTCATGATTAACAGCATTAGTAAAATACTATTGTTTTTGTCTCATAGCTACAAGTGGAGAAATATAAATAGGTAACACGGTTGCCAGTAGATATATCAGATTCCAAAGAATGTTGTGGTTATATGTTAGTTTTTGTTTTAAAAAGTTCATTGGACTATTTTGAAGTCCAATTCATGTCTAGTTATTCGTATGTGTATTTAAGCACTTTTCTATCAGATCAGTTTGCGGTGATATGATAGTCTCGATCGTGTGTTGACGTGTGAACATCTCTTCGTGTACGATACGATATGTTTAATATTATTCACACAAGGCAACATGCTCATTCTATTACTTGTCATCTTCAGCGATGAAGAGCAACGTCTCTTTGAGCAACAAATCCAGGATAAACAGAGGCACGAGGAAGAGAGAATTCAACTTGAAGATGAACTCGACGTTGTGAGCACCTATCCTTTCATTTTACCCTTGTCAAACAAGAAGATGATGTAACACATCTTTTCGACGATAATTATAACTTTAAGCTGATTTATTTGTCTTTTTAGGAGAAGAGGAAGCGGCTTGATGCCGAGAGAGTTGCTGCCGCGCAGATCGAAGATTTAAAGAAAGAGATCGAAGAATTGCGACAGATTAAGGCTAAAGAACAGGTACGAATCGCATGAGAATTACAAGAATAATCTTGTCGAACTTGGACCTATTGTGATTATATTTCGTGGCTATCCTTTTTTGCAGAGACCTCCTACAGGGTTTAGTCTATCATCCAGCGTTGAGTAAGTTTCAAATTAAAGATTAAAATGTCAAAACTGCATTTTAATACATAACGTTCTATTAAAGATGTATTATCAGCTACTAACTGAATAATTGTGATATTTTCAGTCGTTATCTGATTCCGCCTCCGAACACTGCTGCAAGTGGCTACCCCCGAACTCCTGCCACCCCTCTGAGGATGAGCAAGCTGGCCTCACCGCCTCCGTCCTTGTCGCCAGATAAACAGGCCAAGAGCGTAGTGACGGATTTCCTCAAAAGGGTGTCGCAGAGCTATAACAAAAGTAAGCTGTCACGAATCACACTTACCATTCCAGTATTTAAATAAGTATTATTTTACCATGTACAAATATTCACCCGAATTTGTTTAACCATGTCAACATGATAACTAATGAGCAAAAATGTACCAGGTTTAATAGCATATAGTTAGTATTTTGATTTATTTGATTTCTATGAGAAAGATTTCGGATTATTAAACTACAAAATGTGATTAATTACAGTTGCACATGGCGATGGCTACTTGAAAGAGCAGTTAGATGAGGACACACAGCAGAAAATCTTAGTACATAGAGATGACGTCAAGCAAGCAGAGGTTAGTGAAATCATCCATAACTACATCTTGAATTTTCAACATAACATGTTATGTAAACTGTTTATTTTAATTCCATGGTATTTGTCGTAGGTTGCCGTATTTGGGCGTCAACTTGGACCAGGAGAATGGGATCAAATGCCGCTGGAAGAACGACAGCAGAGGGCAGATGAGATAATGGACCAAATCCGAGAAACGATGCAAGAAAGAAGGCAAGAGGAACTGGCCGCAGGGACTGCAAATCCTAGCTTTCGCTAACTGCTGGAAATTATTATAGAACCTCAACGGTAATTCTTCTGTTATTGAAACTGTTTTTATCATCAATGCTCGCAAATCCGCTGATAATGAACTATTACTAACATTCCTGGCCATAATTCTTCCATTACCGGTATATTTAGAGTAGATTCTAGTCAGTCGCGTACCGCAATTGTTATTTCTTTTCATGAGGCATTTTCTAGTTAAAATATGGTTGTAATACTAATTACGTAGGCTTTTCATGATAAATATAAATAGAAGCTGTCAGAATACTGGGAAAAACTTCTGAACGAAAATAGTACATTATTTCTGAACAACAATTACGACTTTTTATGAACAAAGTTTTATTTAGTGTTTACAAACAATACATGTTTAGCGACATTTCTGTGGCTCTGAAATTACCGGGTGCATCTGGTGTGTCAACTTAATAAAATCGTCAATTAAAAGTTTACATATACTTTTTCGTCTTAATTTATTCCACTCCAATCCAGCCAAATCACCTTTCCAACATACACGTACAACAGCTAGATATACACACCAGATTTAACTTAATGGGGCAAATACTATTGCATAATACAAAAATGTACAGCTTCCCTTCACAATCACTCACGGTTCACACAGTAGCTTATAAACATAATGGATATCAATTAAAGAAGGAATTGTGTGGTTTTAGGTGGAACAAACGACCGATTATTATTAAAAATTCGTACACTTATCGAAGTCTTGCTTAGTTTTAGTATACACCTGTATTTACACAATATATTCTAATTGTGCTTTGTTGTTTATTAATCAATGTACGCTAAGCTTAGTTATAGGCAAATGAGACAATGCTTACAAAGAGCTATGGACTTGTCGCGTACAAAATGTCCTATATTGGCCACAAATTTACAATTATTAGCATCTTATTATTATTCATACGAGCAAACATGAACTAGAACTGAAGGAGAGCTTAATTTGGTATCTCGCGTTTGTGTAGAGAAAAATATTCAATCATATATGATAGATGAGGTTGGTGAATATGATGAAATGAGATATTTTGTAATGTCTAATTACCATGCATATCATCAAGACAGCATCGACATTAGATGCTACAAAAGTATACAATGATGAATGATAATTTAAAGATCTAACGTGTCTATTTGATCACACTACTCGTCTGACTTCGAAGAAACGTTTTAGGTAATAAACTTGTCCAAGGGTCATAGCGACGAGGACTAGGGATTCGAAGAAGGACCATAATACTACTCTGGAATTTGTGTTGTCATTAACTGAAACGAATAAATAGAATAATCAGTGCATTATCAAACATGCTGGAAAATATTTTCTATAAAAGACGAAATAATTATATAAAATATATTGATGACTTACTTGCTCTGTGAATTCTCTCGCGAACCTCCATATATTCTTGTTCATGCTTTACTCCAGTCATCGCGGTTGACAGCTCGTTGATCATTTCTTCTAATTTGTTGTGATGGGCTAAAAAAAAAAAGTAATTCGAATTAACTTAATGCTTATTCCATCCATGAAATTAACAGATCACAAAACAAATAGCTAGATTGGTCTAGGAAGAGGCATACCATCGCTATCTTTGTCCATTTCTGCTTTAGGTTTCTCGCCAATATCCATGGTGAACATTACTATTTTTGGAGTCATAGTTGACATTTTGTTGCTAAAGCAGTACTTGTAAATGCCATCCATGTGTGCTGCAAAGGTATATTTGCCATTTGACTCGCGCTCTCCCTGGTAGATGTTTTTGCCATCTGGGCCAGTGATCTGTGGTAGAAATTTAAAATAAATATTTTAAAGATATCCAAAATAATACAAGTGCATGCATAAGTTGGTGTCCCTTTCATTCCCAGGTCATTTGCGTGTCACAGTTACAAGTACGTCTACCAATTAATTCGTATCACACAATGTATGTCAATAAACAGTGTAACATATTTTTTGCTATTTACACGTATAGGCATATAAAATAAGAATATGTAAACAAGGTTCTTCGACAAAGATCAGAAACGTGTCCGGAATGACGTGGCTCGAAGCTTGCATTACAAGACTACTGATATTCCAATAAAATCAATACGGTATTGTAGCTACAGTGTAAACGGATTACACAGACAGCTGAAGACACGATGTACATGTGTACTTTGATAAGCGTGTACAGGCAAATCCCCATATGTGTGATACGTAAATACACGCAGGCCAATTAGGGACAAAATACATCACTTCATAGCCCTTAATTCGATATTTTTCCACGAAATACCAGTTACATCAATAATATTCGATTCATGTTTAAATAATGGAATCAGAAATCATGTAACTTAAAAATATATTACTTTGACATCAATGTCCAGGAAACCACCTTCTGCCACCTCAAACATCAGACTCATCTTGGTACCCGACGTGACTTTATCGAAGAAACACTCCTCGGCATGGGCATCTATGTGAATGAAGTATGCGTCTGTCGCTCCTAGAAGGAGTAGAGACATCACTGCCCCTAAAATCATGGGGATTAGCTCCATCGTGAGTATTAAATTAGTAAAAGAAATCGTCCGTAACCGGCTTGTTGATTTGTTTGCCACGTACACGCTGGAGAGGGTGTCGCTGTAGTCGCCGCTACCACGAGCGAAATATTTCCGCGCACCTGATTGGACAATTATAAAATGGGTGAAAACACAAAAAGTCTGGACTTTCCAGCTGTCTAGATCTCACAGACAATCACTTAAGGTGTCTACAGGAATCTGAGGCACTCTTTTATTCCTCGATAACCAGGGATTGTTGATTACAATTAGAAAATCAGTGAACCGTAACGGGGTTATGAGAGTGACACCCGGAAGTGTCTAATGTTTTGATATTAAGCTCGTGACTTGTTGGCTGCTGAGGCAGAAGTGCTCAGAAATGTACGTTATGTAAAGCGGCTTTTAAGACATTCAATGGCTACTGAATATGAGTCGGTCAATGTGGTGGATGTATACGACATCGCTGCTTCCATTGGTAAAGAATTTGAGAAAATAATCGACGGGTATGGACCAGAATCCGTCACTGAGTTGATGCCAAAAGTGATCACTGTTCTTGAACAGCTTGAACAGTTGGCCCAGTGGAACCAAAAGGAGAATGCTGAAATTTCAGACTTAACGTTCACAATTGAAAAGTTGCAACGAGAAAAGAAAGCCAAGGCTCAGGAAAGGGAGAAATATGAAAAGGTAAGCTCTCAATTAATTGAAATAAATTGTTAATTTCATCGAGAATTTTATCCCCAAATCTGTTTACATGGATTCTCTATAAACATAGAAGCTCATGATTTATTAAAGATGGTTAATTTAATAACATTTACCAGTTTCAAATCATAGAATCTGATAACCAAGTTTCCATCAATTAAGATTCATAACAACTTTTGCCGAACCGTGATGATTGACTTCCCTGTAAGCGTTACGCTAACATTGAATTCCCCCCTTTAAATGATGTATGCAATATTGAGTTTCACCGTGCCAGTTCGTGTAGAGTGTCTGAAATTGAAAATACCCTTTAACCCGTAGGCAAATGTCGTTCATCAAACTTCTTAAAGTAGGACAAGGGGTTTCAAGTACAGATTGCTAGACCAGATCACATGAGACAGTGATAAGCAGTTGGGAGTAAACATCCTTTTTTGAGCTTACATCATGCTCATAAGATCGATGATATGAGGTGTACAATTATAAGAGCGTGAAGGTTTATGGGTATCGAATTATGATTACATTTCCATCTCAGATGTGATATAACCTACACGAATAGAGACTACCAAGGCACAATTTCTCTTATCCTCCACACATTTGCTCCATGTTCTCCAGAGATATTATTGAATTGGACAGTTGGCAGCAGGGTCTATTATTGAATTACTGTAACTGAGTTATGCACATAAGGGACTGCTATAGTCTGTAAGATAAGTGTTCTACTCCTCATTGACTTAATAGCCGAGCCCTAATGGGCTCCTCAGAATCGGGGTTATAAGTTTGAATTCATACAATATGTTTCATATCGAATACGACGAATATCATTCCTCGCAGTTGGATACTTTGCATTGACGCACGCATTGCTATGTAGGCGTGGATATATCCTCATTTGAGCAAATTTAATATTAGTTATTAAAGATGAATGTTTTATTAAGCTTTGCAATTACGTGTGCAGTTATTGCCTTTGCTGCCAGGAATCCTCAGACGATTTAATCAGTTGAGGACCGGTAAGCAATCAATTCGTTCTCTGATGTCAGCATAATGGACATACGTTTGTATTTGGCATCAGACCATCGGATGTGGAGCTTGGATAATTAATTTGTACTCTCGTCTGGCAAGCATCGATGGAAAAGGAGCCCACACTCAAGTATCGGATGGCATATTTGCCATCCTGCTGTTTTCCCAATATGGATCCTAAAATTGGTCCTCGAGTTGGCAATACAGATACTCGACATCATTCGTCATTCGGCGCTGATGTAGTTCGGGTCACAACCCAACAAAGGACGTCAACCGCAGACTCAGCCCCCGTCTCAGCCCCATTCTAGAGCTTTGACGCACTGAAATCGGGGTTGGTCTACCAGGAGTAAACCCTTGTGAATTGAAACCACATCGATAATCGACCCACCCTGTTATCGGACTTTGTCGTTGTCGGTCCATAATCTTTTTATTTCCTCGTTTCGCCTACTCTTTTATTCTTTTATCATTCATGGATTATTGTGCATTTCCCATACAGATAAGACTGTGTGTGTGTGCCATGGATTGAGTATCGGTATATTTAATCAGTGTACTGGAATTGCGATTGGTCTTTGTTGTCTGGTCCACGTTCAGTCTTGCTGAGCTTCTCGATATTGGTTAAGCAGGCGACCCTCTCCATGGTTGGGAATGTCTCCAGTGGATTAGTGGATGGTATTTGGCGATATTTCCTTTAGAAATTGAAAAGAAAGAAGGCTGACGATCGCTCTGGCGTCCGTACCCTTCCAGCCAATCAATAGTCGCTGCTGAATCTTGTCCGGGTCATCCCTGAATATGCATGCAGAGTGAGCACCTTTCTCGTAAGATTAGGATAATTACCAGGCAACTGCCTCTGCACCATCACTTTCTCGGTTTACCCCTGTCGAGCATATCGCTTATCATATTCATTCGTTTTCCACGGAGTCATAACGCACTGGGACTTGAGCAATTCATATTTAGTTCGGCAATGTGGAGCTAATCGCCCTTTGGACGGCAGCAGCGCGTTCGATAATTTCTATCATACGGGCCAATATGAGCCGTCCCAAGAGATTGACATATCTACTAATGGCACTATTAAGGCAGCCCTCGTTTTGCGATTATCTCATTTCTCGCGAGACAGCTTGTCTGTCAGTCCCTCTATTGTCTCTTTCTCCATTTAAGCAGAAAAGGGAAACCTTTACGTAATAAGATTTGCTTCGTATTAATAAGTGAGAGGATAAAGGCGTCGACTACCTCCGCTTTACCTGTGACCTTTCAATTTCCTGCAAACATCTTACGAACGTATCGTATGTCGCCCAGACAATAAAGATGTGACGGCACGCTTCCGAGCGCTTCCAGCAAAACCCGCCTTAGACAGGTGATGGTCCTAGACGAGCCGGTTATAGTGAATAGAATCCCACGTACGCTTATTATTACAATCGCCTGGTGAATGACCCTGAACGCCACTAACATGATCGTGTCCGGACAACTCGGCTATCGGGGGCTAATTCGGTCGCGGGCGGATTTAAGGTCTAGAGATCTATCTGCTCCCTGGCTTTGTCTAAAATATTAATGACCACGCATCGCACGGCTGCAGTGGAAGACCATCGCTTAGCCAGCATCCGTGCCTCATGTATATGCAAAGCTACCATCGTGAGACAAGTGCAGGGGTATGACGTCGCATGGCTGCCGGTAGACTCGTTTTCTTGGAGGTGATCTACGTCTCCGTGACTTGGTTAACGATAAATCTATTTACCACCTTAATATGCTTAACATTAGCACGATGCTGATATTAAGTGAGTGAGTTGGTAGTGATCACATCGCCGGTCTGACGAATATTTCACACCCACATCCGCAGCCAACCAGTCCATATATACAGCTTATTTACATGTACACTTTGTACATGTATATGTGACTAGTATGCATTGGTACAAAAGGTGGTGTCGACAACGCAGAATAACTTCCATATATATTAATCAATTATAGTCGTAGGTGTTCCTGCCCACAATTTCCGCCAGTGAAAATACTCAAGTTAATCTATCTTGAATGAGATGCCGACATGGACATAGTCTGCGCTTAAGCCATTGTTCTTGCACAGAATTTGTAAGTCAGACGCTGCAGCGATATTGTAATACGCTGCGTTTCTGTCGTGACCATATGGGTTG
>JAXGGS010689895.1:0-10711 GCA_035585475.1 Armandia brevis
ATAAACCTACCCTCTAGACCAGGAAGACCGGGTAGACCGGCATCTCCCTTGTTACCCCCGAATCCCGGGTCTCCCTTAGGCCCGATCTGTGTGAATGGTGGAGGTCCTTGGTCTCCTTTCTGACCTATTAATCATAAATAATGTTTGTGACAAACGGTACTACATGAACTATAGCAAGAAGAGTTATATTGGTTAATTTTGCTTGTTTTAAATTGCACTAAAATCATCGTTAATTCGCGATATATATACTCAAGCAAATTAAGCAACTAACGTACATGAACATTAACATATTTAATAAACGATCTTCGCACCTTGGCTAAACAGCTGTTTTTATCAGACAAATGTTATAAAACAGTGAAGATTGCACGCACCTCTTACTCCGGACAGACCAGGTGAGCCGTCTCTACCATCAGTACCAGGAAGTCCACTGGATCCGCCGCTTCCCTTGTCACCTCGGGGGCCGGTCAGTCCTCGTGGGCCTGGGGGTCCGGGGAGCCCGTCAAATCCAGGCGATCCCTTCTGTCCAGCAGGTCCATCCAATCCAGGTAATCCAGATAATCCTGAAGTACAATATTTGATATAGGCGTTTTAAAAAGCATATATCGACCATATCAGTCAGAATTACAGTAAAACGTGAGAATCTAAATACGCTGAAAGGACTGCGCCAAATCAGCCTTAGTTTACAAGTGGTATCGATCAGTTCCAAGATAAGTAATATGTGAGTTTGTTTATCAAAGTGTGTAATGTATAATGTTGAGCCATGTAAAACATCATAGTAACATTACCACCATCTCTGAATTAATTTAACTCAGTGGTATTTATAAAACATTACAAATTTCGTACATCATATAATTACTTCAAGTTGGCAAAAGTGATTTCACCTGCAAAGTGCGACCAATATAATCTGATAAAAAGTTTTATATAATTACTAACCAGGTTGTCCTGACGCTCCCTTTAATCCATCGAGACCAGACTGTCCGGGACCGCCGGGGAATCCTGGGTTACCCTTGTCTCCCTTGAGCGGGGTTGTGGGGGATCTGCCGGGCTCTCCTCTGCCGCCCTTCAGTCCTCCTGATCCGGGTAGTCCGGGCAGACCATCCTGTCCTCGGTCTCCCTTCATACCGGGGCGACCGAGGCCTGCCTCTCCCTTGGGCCCGAGAGGTCCGCGTTGTCCGGGGCGTCCGTCAAGTCCGGGGAATCCAGCCACACCCTGAAATTATTAAAGATGGGGGAGTAGAGTAACGACGAATACATGTTTTAAGAGGGTAGAGGTTTGGTTTGGGCTTCATTATACAGAGACACCGGTACAAGGGCGACCATCTCAACTACTTTGTAATCTATAGGAAGCTCGATCCGTTACTTCGGTATCAACGCTGTGCAGCTAAAATGTTTGGTGGGATTCTGCCGGGGACGATGCGTTTAAAAAAAAGTTACACCCATTATCCGAATCATTCATGGGAGGATAAAGTGATCAAATTGACTACGCTTCTAAGCGCTATATCACGTGGACCGATGGGTAAAGACACTTCTAAGTAGGACGACTATTTGTCAATCAAATGGAGTGACTCGATCGTCGTGGACAGAATAAAAGTAAACAAATTAAGGCATTTACCGGATCGCCAGAAAGTCCTGGGAGTCCGGAAGGTCCCGGAGGCCCGATAGGTCCGATACGTCCGGGCTGTCCAGGCAAACCGTCCAGGCCGGGGAATCCGCCGTCTCCCTTAGGTCCTGGGCATAGCAAAAATATTAATAGATATAAAACAATAAATCCAAGAAACCAAATACAAGTCAAGCATCACACAGAATAACACACATCCTCTGTGATCGCACGTGTACGTGTAAGAAGGATGGACAAAAGTAGCAAATCAAATAATGGGGTATTTGCAAGGAATATATGGCAGGGCGTATTTAAATAATCGAATTTAAGCAGCGTTTTGTATTTTTATGTTTAATAATATAGGAGCATGATAAGCTTTGTAACCGGGAATGTACATACCAGGTAATCCTTGCACAACGTCAGCGATACCAGGTTCTCCCTTCTGTCCCGATAGACCAGGCAAGCCAGAATCTCCAGACGGGCCCTAAACATCAGATATAATCAATGAACTAATGAATATGAGTTTGAAATAAATTAAATGCAGTTCGACGATAACATGCTGAACCTCTTTGATTATGATACGGATACGATTTGATAAATTAGTATGACCAATTTCACTTAAACGTGCATACCGATAACTGTAATACATGTAGTACATATATACACATGTCTTCTTACAGTAGTGGTGATAAGAAGTATCTGAAGTAGTATTTAGTAGTATATGACGGATTGAGAAGCTTACGGGAGGACCGGTAAGTCCGGGTAGTCCGGGTCGTCCGTCATCTCCTTGTAACCCGCCGAGGCCAGGTTCTCCATTTAAACCTGTGTCTCCCTGTAACCCTGGTAACCCTCCTCTGCCGGGGTCTCCTTTCTCACCCTTAACGCCGGGTATACACGACAAGCAGGTTCCTCCGATATCACCTGAAGATGGGTGACAAATAGAACCGCCATGTTAATTGTATGAACTAATCATTGATATGTTATAAGCGCTCACTATCATGACGTGTATGTGTGTTAATTAACAAAATATGCGTCAGAACTAATATTCCGTAAATATAAATATTTAATCCATTCGTGTCCATATTTAGTGTTTTGTATTCGAATATTACCCTTTGATCATACAAAAAATACTATTGGGTCGGAAAAGGTTAATAAATTTTTAATTATTGTAAGAATTCGATGCATCATGCTCACCTTTCTGACCGGGTAGACCAGGCAGACCGGAGCGGCCAGATCTGCCACCTTCTCCCTTGTCTCCTCTGGGTCCGGCTTGGCCAGGGGGGCCTCTCAGACCCTCGGGGGTGTCTCCGGGTGGGCCGGGGGGTCCCTGGAATCCCTTCTGTCCTCTGACGCCGGACAGACCGTCACGTCCCGGGGATCCGGGCCTTCCCGCTGCTCCGGGTATGGTGAGTCCGGGGTCTCCCTTGATGCCGGGCTCTCCCTTAGGTCCGGGCCTTCCAGATTGTCCGGGTGGTCCATCCAAACCAGGCAAACCTAGGGGTTGAATATAAGCAATACATTTCTATTCAGATGCGCAATTGTAGTAAAGTGTTTTCCAGTTACATCAAAAATGATTAATTGGTGATTTGGGCAGTATGGAACACAAGAACAGATATCCAAGTACCAGTACATGTATTTTCAAGGTACATGGCTGGTAAGTTGAATATAAATATCTCATAATCTAAGCACAAATTTGCGCAAAAAGGACATTTGCTCATAAAATAAAACCTTCGAAGCTATGATTGTCGATTTAAAAGTCAAATATTGGTGGATGTGTTACCGTTAAGTCCTGACTCTCCTTTCTGTCCTGTAGGTCCATCTCTGCCCTCGGGACCAGGTGGTCCGGGGGTACCTGATCCTCCTCTCGATCCCTGGGGTCCTCTCTCTCCGGGCAGACCGGGGATGCCGTCCGTACCATCGCTGCCGCGGTCTCCCTTCTCTCCGTCCTGTCCGGGGAAGCACGAGCCGGGCGCGCCACCTCCCTGCGATAACATAACAGATCTATGTAGCCCATGTAATTTACTAATACATTATACACTTATTGATATGATTGATAGTACGTTATTCACAGTGTTAAACTTTAAATACGGTCATATACTGCTGTCATGTACCCCCTGGGGCTATGCATACATGGACTCAATTGTGTGGGATCGCATTGCAATCATATCGCACATTTAACAAATATTGGCAATAAATCCATGGTGGTTGAAACAATAAGAGGAAAAGCTCGATTCACTAATTTATCATAATAGGAGAACCGCGTCAAATCATCATTATTAGACAGTCTCCATTTACCTGAGATTACATATGATAGTCTATTATTGAAGATGTTGACACACTGAATCAGGTGTGCGCTTAAATTACTTACTCCTGGCAGACCAGGTAGACCAGTCTCTCCCTTCAATCCGTTACCACCTCGGTCACCCTTCATTCCGCCGCGTCCTGGGGTTCCCGGTGTTCCGTCCAAACCTCGGTCTCCCTTGTATCCAGGTACTCCAGGCATGCCGGGCATTCCCTCCTTGCCCTGATAAATCACAACAAAAACCATCAATGTCAACCAAAATCATAAACTCGCGTCTTAGACCGGGCTTTCCCTCGAGTAAAATATATAATACTTTTCTTCCTATATATGGTTAATAAAACACTTTAATAATCGTAATTAATTGTTTACATGCTATCTAATACAATATGGAACCCGATCTTGAATATTGGTATGTCTGAGAGAAATAAACACATGGAGATCGCATCGAGTTTTTTTTACAGATTAATTCGTGTACTTCGCTCTTCAATATATAACTTATTAATAACCAATACACTTTTAAATTATTTAAAATATCTTACTCTTGGACCAGCTATACCGGGTAAACCTTTCTCTCCCTTCATACCGATGATACCGGGTTGTCCCTGTGAGAATAGGAAAATACACATATAAAGTATACACAATAGGTAGGTGTTTATTTTAAATCGTCATTTTGAAGTCGAGGAAAAGAGTAAATAACTAAATAAAACAACTTACTGATATTCCATTGGGTCCATCAAATCCTCTCATTCCGTCCATACCAGGCTCTCCCTACAGAATAATGCTACTCACTCAACACATGTCATAAACAACTCAAATATCCTTCCAATACTACTCTCACATCAACGCGTTCTTTATACTACTCGCATACTCATCAATATTTACAATGGTAATATAAAGCTACTCGAGTCAAAAGGTGTGCGCGGATCGATGTTCTTCAAGGCGATCACGACCTCTAGGAAAACATTGGTGAAGCGTTCTGGCAGTCAGACAGAGAGAAGAGGAGAGAGAAAAGAGGCAGAAAGTGAGAGTTCTGAAAGGAAAAGAGGCCCCCACCTCCGTCTGAGAAAGTTTGTCATCGCATCCCCGTCGTTCATCGCCCATTAGTGGATGATTTGCGTACAATGTGAAGGGATTAAGCGCGATGTTCGATGGTGTGTGAGATGAGCAAGGGACAAAGGGGTAAATAAATAAATAATGGCAGCATACGGTGAAGTTATCAAACAGGCCAATAGGAGCTAGTGCGGAAAGCTTGAAGCTGCCAAAAGGCGAGACGTGCAAACAAGCGATCAAACAATTCCTTCTGGTAATACTAGGTATTTATCTAATGATTAATTAAGTTTTTATAAAAGCCGTCTAATATACGAAGCTACCGCTAGTACATACTTCATGTGCATGAATTTACATTATTTAATAATATATACTGTATAATACAGGTACTTTACAGGATTGAAAAGGGAGAAGAAGCAAAGAAAAAGAAGAAGAGAGACTATCTGACTAGACTAGAACTTTTGATGTGGTAAAATTGGCTAAATACTGCCAAAATAACTCCAATTGGCCTACTTCGATTATGTAATAATAGTCTTGATCAATGCTTGAACAGCATGCAAACATAACGCAAAAGTGAACGGCTCAATCGTGAACTGTAGTAGCAATGTATGAAAACTACGTTAAATACAAATTAGCGAAATAATATGTAAGATTCATATTCAGCGATTAACGAACGTTATATCAAAGGTATAATCTGATATAAATTCTAGGGTGTGAAGGTGAACAATAAGTTAATCAACTTTAACAATACTGTTACAATGCTTAGGTATCGTGTCCTTAGCAAAATGCAAAAGCAGATTAATAAATAATGAAATTAATTTAAAGCTGGATCGAAGACTAAGTAACGACAAGCTAGTTACCCTTCGATATAGATATGTACGACATATAACTTAACCATCACCAAGTCAACGTGTCGTTGTGCTCAAATGGAAACACAATTTGGTATCTTCTGCTAATTAATTATTTATAAAATCCCATTTGCTGGTTACTCTTTTAGTTGTACCTAAATAGGTAAAATGACGGTCGGTCGCGATGGTGATGGTTGAGTTACTATGACAACCCGATGATGACAGGGGTGCTGTGTGACAAACCTTTTCTCCGAGCATGCCTTTTTCCCCAGGGGGGCCGACGTATGCAGTTCCTCCGCCCTTCTGAAAGTTGCCGCCACCGGGTGTGCCTGGGGGTCCGGGTGGACCGGGCAGCCCGGCCTCTCCCTTCGTTCCTTCCCACCCGATGCCCATGTTTCCCTTGGAGCCGCGCCCGCCTTCCGATCCTCGCACACCCTACAGAAGCAAGCAGAGAGAGGTCAAGATGCGTGTCGTGCGTGAGAGACCAACCTTCATTCCGTAGTCTCCCCGCATGCCCGGGGGGCCCACGTGGGTAATGTTGGGGCCCTCTGCGGAGCCGGGGCCGTCCTGGCCCGGGGGGCCGGGGAGACCCCTGGTACCGGGCTCTCCTTTCTCTCCCGCGAACCCTAGCCCCATGTTACCCTTCACGCCGATGGAGCCGGGGCGTCCGCGAACTCCCTAAAATATCGCACCCGCACAATAACATGTAATAAATAACTAACAATTAAAAACAATTAATTAACTATGTGTAAGCCTACTCACTTAGTCCTCACGCTGCATGGAGAAATAATTTGTCAGAAATCATTCAATGCGATTTATTCTCGATTGATCAGTTAGACGTTTATCAGCTAATAAGCCCATAACATTTCAAAATAGTAATTAACTCATTCATTACCAGACAATAATCAAAGAAATACGAATTGATTTGGTTCTCTTTTAATATTCAAACCGATTCATTCAACTAAGTGTTTCTGATAAGCTTGTCCTTTGTCTCATATTCTGCGTGTCAACTCAGTCGTGGATTCCACTTCTGGGTACACTGTAATTAATGTAATCAATTAATTAACTTACGGGTAAACCAGGTAGTCCTGGATCTCCTTTGTTACCGAGTGGTCCGTCTTGTCCAGGTGATCCCTGAATCAGACAAGAACAAATTCCTTAAACATAGCGGACATGGTTACATATCTGAGAGATGAGACCATTTATTGCGAGCACCAGAACTCAATTAACAAAATTAACTACTTAATTCAATATACCAATATAAGGGACATTTTAGTAAAACAATTCGATTGTCTTGTGTGTTCATCTACTAGACTACTCAGTGCTCAATTAACTACTCACTACACAGAGTACTACTCGGCAACTGGTCATAATAATGTTACACTACTAATGTGAGTAAATAGCAACTTACTGGTGGTCCACCCCTTCCATCACGTCCGTCCTCTCCCTGTAATAGAGACATGACGATAATTAATATATATTAAACAGATTAATGCGATTTGCGTCTGCTATCATTTAAATACCCCGTAGAAAGGATATATTACTTCAGTATTGTTTCATTATTCGCACATTATGTGTGCAATTTGTAAATCGGTATTTCCGTTGTTTCGGAAAGTAACTCGAATCCACTGGTTTCTGGATTTCTTAACTTAACCGACTGTGCTTGTCATCACCCATGGTGCGGAGACTTTTAATTCGGGTCACGGACCAATATACATAAAGGTCATAGGTCGCGAGAAGCCGCTAATAAATCATCTCAGAAAATTATCCACAGGAGTTAATTTCCGGTCATGCGGGGCACCGGTATGATATGAGGGAGTTGATACCACGAGGGATGATATGAGAAGGCCAGGCAAATACATGTATAATACTTACAACAATCAAAGCATATAGGAGAGAATGAATATCCGTTCAGCCCAGAACTATGAATATGATGACATCAATGGCGTGTATTGAGGGGACTTGTTGAGATTATAAATGGCGGAATAAGTGGCTACTTGAGACCGGGCTTGTTGGAATGCTGCGCACTTTAATGCCCTCGGCTGGTGTTGTCCAGACCCCGCTGGCCGCCCAGACGCTGGTATCCTGCCGGGGGTGATACGGAGTAGCACGGGGCGGGTAAATGAGCCGCCAGCCCTCCCCTCGCGTCTCCAACAGTCACCTGGTCAGTATGTCTGGCACCTCGCCGCCAACCCGGCCCGTATCATCCCTGCCGTATCATCCCCGCGGACCGGGCAACCATCACTCAGCATCCCTGATGGGGGTAATAACTCAGGTAATGACTCCGCTCACATGCCCGCCTCTCGTGGTGAAGGCGCCTGCTGCAGGGACGCTTCATATCGACCTGTCCGAGCAGAGGAGGCCTGGCCACTTCACTAAATGTCCGAGCAGACATAGCCACGTAACATGGTTTCAATGTAAGGGACAAGGGGTCGGCTTTGGGAATGTTCTCCAAATATTATAGAAATTATGAGCTTCAAATGCTATTTCCCACCAGCACAGGTGGGTCGGAGAACAGAATGACACGTGCATGTACGTAGAATGCGGGGTGGTATTACTCCTGATATCGTACGGGTAGGTGTGTCCGCTTAAACCTGTTAGATTGAGGTGGGATGAGCAGGGGGCTCGATACCTGAGTTATCAGAGCCCAGTCAAACCTCCACCGAACCGTCATGTACAATAATAAATATGTGTCTTTCACTGGCAGAAGATCACAGCCCCCCTGTGCTGCCGACTAATCGATATTAACAGTTTTATATCAGTTATACAGCCGCATGGCCACTGGGGGAGTGTTTTAAATCTAATAACCGTGGCGATATTTCACTGGTCCGCATTTGATTCCCACGCGGAGTGGACGCGGAGATGACAGCTCGGGTAATATACAACTTTACAGATATGAGATAGGCGAGAGGGGGGCTAGCTTATATATACTCTCCAACCAGGTATTTTGTATCTGGTAGCTGTCACATGTTATCTGCCCCATACTACTAACGTCAGTAATAGCGTGATAGATGGTAGGGGGCGCTGGACACACCCGGTCGCACTTCCGCCCGGAACTTCACAAGAACCGAGTTTTGAAGAACTTTACAAACACTCAAGCCGTGAGTGTTCAGCTTGGTTCTTACATATGGGGTTTAGAGCGCAAGTATTTTGGGACCACTAATACATGTCAGCCTGTTGCAGGGATAGTTAGAAACCAGACCTTCAAGAGGCTGGGATTAGTGGCTCAGAGGATTCCCGGAACGTAATCTGCTGGTCTGAGAAAGAATAATCCCCATAATGCTGTAATCCTCTCTGCATCCTCCTTTCTTCAGTCTGTGTATCCGAGTTAATCCATTTACATCAGCGGTGCAGGGGTTTAAAGGGGCTGGGCCTGCTAGTGACTGGTACCCGAGGTGTAGGCCTATATGCGTGTCTCTATATTACGTACACGGATTGAGGGGCTTATGATTTGACCTTGGGTCGATTATTAAGTCAAGGTTACATAGTGACTGACAAAACGAACTTCAAGTTTTTTTTTCAAAACGTTTTCGTTACAATGATATAACCCGAACACATCTTTGAAATACACTCCCCGATCTGTTCCATCCCATTTTGATTCTTGTCGATTCTATCACTGCTGTAATACTGACCTTTTGACCTTTGACACCATTAGCGCCCTCTGCTGGTTCTCCTTTCTGTCCCTTAAATCCGGGTCCTCCAGGAATACCAGAGGGTCCTTGTGGTCCAGGTAACCCAGATGTTCCAGGCTCTCCCTATAATATATGTATAGATAATTTAATATATAACCGATACATGACTTGCCCACCTATACTATAATACACTAGCTGGTTGATGTAACGAAGGACAAATTTCAATGAGTAGACGCCAGGACTAATAATCGCAATGAGGTCATTTAGTTTAGGGAAAACCATTAATGTGTATATGGAAACATCTGTTCCGATATGATATGGGAAAAACAACAACTTCCCTATAAAAGTTTAAAAACTAATCGTCTACGGCCACCTGGCAACGTGGTACAAATACATCCATATTATCTCACTTCGTTTAAATCGTATCTTCATTTCTAGCCATTATTGCAATTACGGATATTATCCTATAATTTCCTTTTTCTTTGCGAGTCGGCCTTACTAAATGCTCATACATGTAAATCTACCCCGGCATGTATCAGAGTCCGCTTACACATGGGCATGGTGAATAGGTACAAATTGACGCTGTATGATGACAGATGTAGGAATTTGAGCAATATTAGCAGCATGTTGCTTGGACAGGTACATGCGGGGTTACTAATGGGGGTGAGAAGTTCACGTTTGCGAAAACCAGGTGTGTAATGCATGTGCGTGAATGTCCCCCTAAAAACAAGCAACTGGTCATACAAGTCACGGTATATAGCTCATATTCACATCATTCGGTCTTTATTGTAAATATTACATCTAGCCCTGATGTTCATTTATATTATTGTGACAACAATATGATTAATTTTTCACTTATAATTGTGGTGTGAAAAGCTAGAAGAAATCAGCATAATTATGTGAAATCTGCATTGCGTGATATCCTGCTCTCGTCCATTTTGACTTTGTTAATCCTAGCTTTCACAGGTTAAACCAAGAAAACAAATGGTATTTGGGCTGGAAATAGAGCTGGTAGTTATGCTAATCTGTCGGTATCTAACTCCACTCACGCTTGATGAATCTTTAGCGCAGGCCGCTCAGAGCGCTGCGAGTCTGTGGAGGATCTGCCAGAGATAGGCTGATCGTCGTAAATACCTGGATTATAAGATTATCTCTATCGACTCTCTCTCCCGGCGGTTAATCGGCGTGAACGCCGGGGTGAGTCGCCAAGGGTTGCGTCGTTATAAACTACTATTTTTACACAGGTAATTTCAGGCAGACACTAACATATTATTTTGACACTAGA
>JAXGGS010689895.1:14573-31713 GCA_035585475.1 Armandia brevis
GACCTTTGTACGCGAGGACAGACGCACCTTTCAAACATTTACCCTGAGACACCCCACAAGCTGTCACCCCGGGTTACTGAAACCATGGTGACAAGACTCGTATATCACCACGCGTAACCCTGGCAACCGCCGTTAAGTCAGAATAATCGGCCAAGCCAACGAGGAGAAAATTGCTGACAAAGTTCTAAGTCTGTTTTCTTTTTTTAGATGAATAATGTGATGCGTTTTTAGTTTTTTACTACAGACTGACTGCCTCAGTGGATGAAAGCAATCTACCATAAGTGAAAGCTTTTCGACATCATGTTATCAAACTTTACTCGGGGGACTGACTGGAGAGAGTCCAGGCTGTCATCAGTGATCTACATATCAATTTTGCGCGACTGATTCTGTGATTTTATTGTCATTTGAGTAAAATAAAGCGTCAATCATATGGTTAAATGTCAATATGGGAATTTCCTCTGCAATGTCAATGGACACACACAAGCTAGAAACGGAGTCCCTTCAAAAATATACAAACATTCACGGTTAGAAATATTCACACCTCACTGCTGGAGAGGTTTGCGTTAAACGTTTCATCACTACATCATAAACAATGGCTACAAAATCCGCGTTTGTGAGGCTATATTAGCAATAATTCACCTGTGATGACATCCAGCTTTGTTTGGATCTGCTCCAATACCCACAGACACTGACGTGAGGTCATTAATCATGTTCTTGTTGCTCACTATACGTTTATATAAGGGCTCTAGCATAACCAGTTTTTGTATGCAGATTTACATGCTATGCATAGCTCTGGTGTTTAGCTTTCTTTCGATTGAAATATTCTTTGTTTGGCAGCATTTGCTTCAGACATTAGTGATGGGAACACCAGAAATTGAAGAGTTTTTAATGGCAATTACCACACATTAAGTTATCCAGGGTGTAATTGTGTTTACTAGAACTCAGACATTCTGTTATTGCCTGTTATCTCATGTTAGCTAAATTTGTCTAATTTGGAGACAATCTTAGATAAGATGCCGCGTTATCTGTGTATGAAGATGTACAGTTACACAAGACATGGGCTGGAATAATATACAAATAAAGCCGCGCCCCCCGGTATGTTTATAATATACACAGACGTAGAGCGAACAGCTTGTAAGGACTGACGTAACGTCACGTCTCAGCACCACGTCCGCACGTAACGAGCACGGTAGGTTGGTATCAGCCCAATGAAGGAGGTTGGTAAGTTTGTACATGTATCAGCCCAGTGGAGGAGGTTGCTAAGTTGGTATCAGCCCAGTGGAGGAGGTTGGTAAGTTGGTATCGGCCAAAAGGAGGAGGTTGCTTAGTTGGTATCAGTCCAGTGGAGGAGGTTGCTAAGTTGGTATCGGCCAAAAGGAGGAGGTTACTTAGTTGGTATCAGCCAAATGGAGGAGGTTGCTAAGTTGGTATCGGCCCAGTGGAGGAGGTTGCTAAGTTGGTATCGGCCCAGTGGAGGAGGTTGCTAAGTTGGTATCAGCTCATCTTTGGTAAGTTGGTATCAGCCCAGTGGAGGAGTTTGATAAGCTCGTATCAGCCCAGTGGAGGGGTTAATATGAGTGATTAGTACCTGATATCAGTGACACCTTGTGCTGGTTGTACGCTGGGGCTGTATAAAGAAACATCTGAGTAAAGATGGTACCAGCATCACGGAGACCCATCCCCTCCCTGATACACACACATAAATAACTTAATTCACGTTTAAATAAATCACTCAGCGGTTTTATGCGCACCCAGGGCAACGATTAACAATTATAAGGACATCAGATGATTAAATTATTCACCGGGATAAGCCCGTGATGATCCCAGAGTCGGTATAAAACCAGATAAATACATCACCAGATGATCCCTCTCTGGTGGATCAATGCTTCATTTATCAAGCAAATCTGTGGGGTATTTTTTAATCAAGTCAAAACCTTTCCCAAAAGACTTAATTTACGTTTTTTATATACCGCAGTTGATTCGACATTTCAGACATTACATCTGGCCAAGTGATGTCTCTATGCGGTCATAGGTTCAGCTACACTCACTCTGCACTGCACAGCACTAATGATGAACTTATTTTATGAACTTTTCGACAGGTCTTAGATCCTAAATGAGATACATGTAGTTGGTAATTGATCAGGTTTTTATACCACCACGAGGCGATGAAACGAGGAGACCACACGCTCTAAATATCGTGCGGACCGTGGAGATTTTCTGTTTCTGATTGAGGCTGCTGCACAGTTAGGACACAGATTTGTGGGGTCTGCGGCCTTACCTCCGACAGTTTGTGTTCGTAGGAGAGTAAATCTCTGGTGTATACAGTTAGAAAGTTTGTAAACGCTGAGGTGAGAATTAACTCCCAGGTAAAACGAGAAACATCAGCGGGCATCTGTCAATGGAGGCAAGGGCTGAGCTCGGGTTAAGGCGGCTGGTAGCTGAACCTGAGCTCTGGGAATTGAAATCATCAGCGGTAATATCCATACATTAGATTACCCAACCAAGGTTCCTCTTAGCGAGCTACATGGATGATTTCCTAAGTAATCATACCATCGATGCCAGGGTTAAATAATAAATCACATTCAGGGGAGCGAGTATAAAAAAGCGATTCGTTAAATTATCCAATAACTCCAATCTGACATGATATCGCAAGGTTAACAGTTTATTATTTCGGTGGGATAGCGAGCTGCAAGCTTGCATGAGTTTCTAATGATCCTTCCAAATAACATTGACTCTGTGGTGAGCATATCTGATGGTTAGCGAACGTGACGCAATCTAATCCCCTTGTGTCAAAACGTATCGGGGATAATCGGGGGGCTTATCGTAATCCCAGCGTGATCCGTGCTTGCTGAGGAAACAACTCCAGCATCTAAAACACTCAGCATCTAAAACACTCAGCCTCACCCACCCTGTTACTCAATACCACCACATCAGTTACTCAATTCAGCAACAATTACTCAACTCAACTCAACATCGAGTAATTATAGGCGGAAAACACCAAAGTGCCTGAATATAAAACGTAATACATCGTACAAGGTACAAGATTTCGAGGTGCAAACGTTACGTATCAAATCAAATCTTCTAGCAAAAAGCTTTTCGAGTGTACATATGTGGGTTAGACTGATGGTTTATAGGAAATATCACGCCAAGCGTGGCTGCCGGCTTCGTTCACCTGCTGAACAAAGGCACTCGAGATGCATTTCGCCGGCGTGTAGCTCGAGTTTGAGACTAATTGACACAAACGCGTTAGGAATCAGTGGAGCTTTGTACGGTGAAGTAAAACCGTGATGGTGTCTAGACTGGTGGAAAACTCGGCGAGGTTTTCAGCCCTAAAACTGCACCCAGATTTACATGGAGATACACGGGGATTTGTAGGGTATTACTGGTGGATTAGCGTTACCAGCTGGATTATCAGTTAATCCCAATCTACCAGGCATGGAGTTGTACTCCCAAGTCATCCCAGCTTTGATGTAAATTGTAGCTCGGGGTTATGTAAGAATAAAAACTCCCAACTATCTAGGAAACCTCAAGATGAGAATCCTATGAGCAGTAACATTCAACCAAGTTTGTTTCCACTTCACGTGCGTTCATAGTAGACGTGACTGTGGTGGCGCAAAACATTCGGCAAACAGGAGGCAATATACTACTTACAAAAAGGGCATAAACTACTGAAACGACTTAAACGTGTTATCGACTGCGCTTAATATTGCATTTATCAAACGCATTCGTGCAAATTCAGTGACCTTTTCATTCAGGTCAGTCAAGGTGAAAGTGTCAAATACATGTCATTAATTTAATCAAATTGCTCGCCTAGCTAAATTGTCAGGTTTCCTATCAGTAAAGGTGAGAATTTCATATATCTTGTTATTCGGTTTCCATATATGTATAAGTATATTTATACTCAGAGAAAGAGAGAGAGAAATGGATATGAGTACACTCAACTCACGTGGCACAACGTTCACAACGAGTTGATGAGGTTAATTTGCTGACAAAGGAATGTGTTTTTTATGTATCAAAGAATGCTGCCAGTGTATTTTGCAGTAAATCTCTCCGTTTGGGAGATTAAGTTTAAGTTATATTTCACCCCCACCAATAGCAGTGTATAAAACGTCAATCCGGCCCATATTGTTTTAGCTTTATTAGCATTATTTCTACCATACCCCTCTCATTATCTACCCTTTGTTGTAAACACTGGGTCCTAAACACAAAACGTGTTCCCTATTAACTCTCTATTGTAAGATAAAATAAAGTTTGCCAAAAAAAACGGTCTGGATTTCCGAGAATTTCTGCTCTAAAATGCGCTGGTATTGAACTTGTGCCTCGCATGGCTGCCATGTTGTTTAGTCTACAGCTACACTCAGCTGTTTTTTATCATTGCGCTGCAGGTGATAGTTGTAGCCTTAAACTGTAGGGTACTATCATGAAAGCACGAGGCTCAGAGTAGTTTGAAAACTTTTTTGGGGGCCAACAAAAAGTTAAAAGATACTCAAAGTTCTGCTTCAAAGTTGGGTGCGAGCGCCCATGGCTTTTTAACCGGAGCTCTTAACGCAGAGCCTTGTCAATGTGGCCTGCCATGCCCTCGGCACAAAGGGGAGAAAACAATGAAGTGCAGTCATGCTTTCCCCTTCCTGAATTGATCAGCTGGTATCCAGGCTCGTTCAGTTTTACCTATGATGGTTCATAGGAGATGTGAAAAGCAGTACAATGTAAATCTATGATTGGTCGAACAGAGTATTAATTAAGAGTGCAACCAACGGTTCCAAGAACAAACTCACAAACAGTTCACCACACCCTATATTAATATCACGTGGCCAAACATTTTACATAGAGCTATCGTTGGGCTGACAATGTCATTCAGGTCACTAGCTGTTTGTTATGTTCTTTGTTGTAAAAATACCAGGCATATTCGCCAGATGGTCATCTGTAACCGATAAAGGATTGCTATAAAATGTACCGAGACACTTTCATGTCCAGATTTGTCCTGAACGTGAAGTCTGTGGTTGTGATAGGACGAGATAATCTAATGTATCCCGGCGACACGTGAAGGTCACGGCGTGATCTGGTAGCGATGATGACCAGTGACCAAAAGAGGAGACAGAATTGTTGTCACAGTCATCTTGTCTGTGTCTGATACAGATAATCAGCAATAATCCCCCGATCGTGAAGGTATACAATAATATGTGTTATGAGAGGTTGTGTTACTTTAACGACAAGTTGCATGACGCGTTTCTTTAAAATGACAGGGGGACTGTTGAGGAATTGGGCGATAAAGCCTATACGAATAGTTCTTGGTTTTCTGAGATAAGGAAGATATGTCATAGGATCTATATTATAACCCCGAACACGCATTAGTGATGACCAGCATGTACAAGAATCCTGACAAAAATTTCAGTGGGTATGCGTCAAACCATCCCTGATAATGTTTGGTTTGAAACCCTAGCACTTTAATTAATCTGTCTCGTTCCCTATTGTCTAAGCAGTATGCATACCGAATGGTGTACTCTGTAGATGTCATGTCTGAAGACCCCATACATTATGTGCAAGATACAGATTACAAGAGGTTAACATTCGGAGCACAATCTTGACTGGATAAGACGGGGGACTCACGCAGAGCCTAATCCTTCGTGACAGGTACAAAGTGCCACGCCTTCCTTCATATCAACCGTTTCCATGGCAACGTATCACATAACATCTGTTTAGTTACACGTTGTAGGTCAGATATGTTTGAGAGTTAATATCTGATATAGTCCCACTAGGGCTTTGTTATATATTATGATTCGCTTAGCTATTTCAGACTATCAAGTAGGTACTGGTGCTGACACTCATCATCGGTTAATTTGATTTATTAAGTGTCTATAGAGTCTAATCTAGTTATTAATAAATGTGGTGTGCGGCAGATATGACCTTTAACCTTTGGCAGCTGTTGATCATTTTAACCCTTGGTCCACGCGTACCGTTGTAATTTGAGCGGCACACCCCCGGTACGGAGGGGGTAACATAGAGGATGCCCCCCTCCGCTCCCAGAAATTCCTGGTATTTGACATCACGTTGGATGAATTTCCAGCAGATTTGGGACGCAGAGGGGGTCTGGCGTTCGCGAGTCTGAGATCACGAGCGAAGACCTGGGATATTTCCTGTACTCAGCGAGCTCGTTAGTTTTATCAAAGTGTATCATAGAACTGTTGTTTATCATATGACGGCATGAGGCTGATCAGTTTCACGAGTCGACAATTTGAAGGTAAATCTGCTGTAAATGTTGGGAATATCAGTCACGTTAATCCTAAACCTCGACAACATTTCATTAGATATTTCAGAGATACGGGAAATTCTCGTCGCAATCTTGAGAGGATTAAGGGGCAATCCTAAAACCAACCGATCTAAAGTGTCTTAAAGCTTGGACAAAATCTAATAATCAAGATACGCAGTGATTACATGTTTAAATATGATATTGAATAACATTGTGTACGCTTTAAATAGTTAAATGGTAACATGTGTTGGCCCCATCTTTAATAGTAGCCAAGTGCGTGTCCCTGAAATGTAACCGAGGTCTATTAAAACCAGCTGGAAGGCTGGGAGCTAATTAATAACATTACAACCAACATAGAGAAATGTGGGGGAAACAGGCAGTCATAAAAATAAACAGGGTTTGAGGAATAACATCTTTCCAGACAAGCTCGACAACTTCCAACCTTCCTGGTCCAAGTGCAGCAATTCATTGAACTTGTCTTGTACTTGTTCTCGTGCGATGTGCTGAAATCGTGGGCATTGGGTGCACATTGGTGCTCAATCATGCACATGTACATTTTGAGTATATTTTAATGGTACGCTGTATCTATCTGTGGCAATGGCTAATGTCTTAATTCATTAGGATAAAAGAACAATTTGAGTGAGTTATTATAATCTTTCAGAATATTACAATTCAAGATGAGAAACGTTTAACTCCGCAGAGAGTAATCAATATTCAATATATAAAAACTCACCCTGCTGCCTTTTTCTCCTATACAACGACATCCACCGCCCGTACATCCTCCACATTCCGGTATTCCTGTATCACCCCTCCTTCCAAAGTCTATATCATTCTGTGAATAAATTAAATAATTCAATTAATGAAAGATATAAAAGCGTTTTATGACAATCATTATTAATATATATCCAATACTTAAAAAATCAGAAATGTGTCATTCACATTTCAACCACTTATATGTAAAGCTACGTGACTTAGGTAAGCATAATATGAAATAGGCGAAATCGATCTACTTAGATAACCAAAGTAATGTTTAATCATAGGATAAAGCTGTCCTGATTGAGTATTGAGCCAGCTGACAGATGGATACACGTATATGTACATGTTTTAACATAGGTGACAATGTTATTGCCACAGACGTGTCCGTGTGGCCTTGTCTGCCTCGGGACGATTTTTACCACATAATTTGGTTTTTAGGTTTACCAAGTGCATTTTACGCATCCCTAACCACAAAATCTGATACCACTCAAACTCGTCACCTCAAATCACAAAAATACAGACGACTGCTGTTTGCTGGAACCACAGCTATGTAGTCAGCCTACAGCAATATTTAGTTATTATTTGTGAGTTTACTCATTTGGAAAACATTCACTCATTTGTCTGCTCATTACCATGGAGACCTAACATTCTCAAGCCCACCCACTCGTATGTATATACGCGCACGGCAGTTCTCCTGTGATCTCTGCCAATTACAAATACGAGAAATATTTGATGTGGAAATCAGCCTTGGCGACCTCTGCCGTTTGTTTATTTCCTCTGCGTCTTTTATTTCGTTAAAAACCCGACATTAAAGACGCTAGAGTTACACAGCTGACAGGATATGATGACCTTGTGAGAAAAACGCACCGTTTCCTCGCCACAAGAATGTCCTGGCAGAAGAACATGATATGATAGAAGGAAGACAGGGGGCGGCTTGGCGAGATAAACTCAAAATCTTCCGATGCCATCAATTAGCAAAATCTCTGCAGCAAATCCGGAGGCATTTCCAGCAGGTCCCCGAGGTCAATAGTTCCTGCCAAAGAGGAAATGCTCTGCAGTCGACCTTTACATTCCTATCTAAATTGGTTCTGGACTATTACAACTGGCACCAGTGCGTTTGCGTTGGGTAAATACCTCGCGGGTAGGTGTTTAATAAGTTTAACAATCGTCTGCTGCGATCTGAGGGCGGGAAAATCGCATCATCGTCTACTTGGGAGCTTTCACTGCTCGTGCACAATCACAGAGAACACATCTGGCTGCGGTCTGGCCACGTGATCTGGTCATGTGATACCCACGTCATTACGTGAGAGCGCTCGGCCCCTGGCTCGGGGCAAGAGGGTCACTCTGCTAGGGCTATTATCACACTGCCCCCTGGTGATTACCCCAACACTAAAGGCTGCTCTCAAGGCAAAAATCGATGGCATGGGGGCCAAAGTTCCCGTCTGCTAGTGATTTCACTTCTTAAAACGTAGCAGCAATGTACCATTGATAACAGGGATGTGGGAAAATGTATCAGGACTTCCCAAGCATGAAACTATTTATAAAACATAATTATATTAAAACTACGTTAACTATGATACGTGCGCATATGCACTGTGACAAGTTAACTCGTTGACCTAGATTCCGGGGTAGAAAAACGACTGACTGAAGTTTGAGAAGATAAGGACGTCGGACCTGAGGGTGGAGACCACTTTAAAAGCCGGACTAATCGCTGGGAAGAGCCAAGGACTAATGGTTGAGCATCCGAGATAGCGGGAGTAAAAGGAGGAAGATTGACGGTCTGATGGAGCCGGACAGGACGTGGTCAGCAGAGGTCAACCATCTCTCAGGCGTTCCCAGCTCAGTACAGCCACCACCAGTCTCTTAGCGACCCCTGACCCCTTTAATCCCACCCCTACATCCTCTTACCCCCGGGAGCCTAAAACAAGTCTGAGGACGGCCAGCAAAGTTCAGGGGTCCAATACATACTCCTTACACTTTCCATATGCATCAGTATGTTATTCGCTGGTCTAAACACGGCACTTTTCGATATGGCCCCCGGATGCTGCACAAATTGGTTGTCTAGGTAACAGGATGTTGGAAAGATGGAGCTAGTTAAGATTTCGTCTCGGTCTGGTTTCACTTGTCCCCGCCGCTTCTATCACACATTTCTCGGCACAGACCGCAGTCTCCACACCACACCCGAATGTGCCTGGAAACCCTCAGCGTTCCTAGAAGATCAGCCACTACTACTACTACAACTACAATTAATCTACTGAACTTAATCGCTGAGACGCGATTCAGTATATAGCGACCATGTCAATATGACCCACTGCGTAAAGCTGCTAGGGCAATCAGATAAAAAACAAATTGTGTGGTGAACTTTACCAAACACAGACAGTAGATTTGAGGCTGCAGACGCCGTGAGTATGTGCGGAGTAGCAGACTCCCAGCTGATAAGCTGTTAAACTGTGAATATAAACTTCGGGTGGATCACTAAGTTGTATACGCAAGCGTTTTTTCTATGTTATCACGCGAGTACAAGGCAACGCTGGAGAAACTGGGGTCTGCTGCCTGAAGGAGCTAAGGGCTTGTGGTGGATAAACATCCCCAACAGAGGATAGAAAAATATTTCTATGGTAATCGTAGCGCCGTGTTTAAGATCTGACATAACAAAAGATAATTTGTTTATACCTGAGGGACGGGATCTCCCAGGGTAGGCATTTATCAGCCGAGAATCGTGTGGTTACACCTTAAAGATACCACAGTTGCCGGGGGGAGTGGGAATCAGATAGAAAAGCAACTGAGCAGAGTAAGTTGCTAGCTTATGCCTGTATCATCGGATAGTCATTTAAAGGATATGAGATTACAAAACAAGTTTGTCCATTGTTACCGTTAACACGTTAATGTATGAAACAGTATCATCATATGAAAATGGTTACAAACACGTTGGCGTTTGCTCGCATATATATCATGCTAAGGCAGAAGGTGATTTTCAGGATGGTGTTTCCAGCTCTGTTATCTACAGATACTCAGCGCTTGGGACCCAGCAGCCTGGATGGCGTGTGTAGTTTTTCTCCTAACACGAGCTGACGTGAGCATTATTAAGATTCTGAGTCATTGCGTTAAAAGAGAAGATCACGATAGCGGCGGCGGTACATTAGTTACACGATAAACCCTGCCTAGCCAGACTCGGGGGTTGTGCGTGTACATGTATATAAGTATATAAGTAAAATGGACGGATGTGCTCTGTATCTATGGGGAGGAGAATATTAATCTCGAACGCTGAACATCTCAAGGGTACCGAGTTTTTACATCTCAGACACCCACGTGTGTGAGTCACCCGGATATTTCCGCTTAAACATCAGCATCCTCATCAGGTGGTTGCTCCTAGGCTCAACTAGCACTAGCCTTGCTTACAAGGCTCTATTCATCAGGCCCACTGGCTACTCTCCCCCCTCTAGCTCAACATTAATTCTGAGGAGGGGGAGAGAGTGGGGGGAGAGAGCGGGGCTATACACGTGCGGGAGTAGGTGGGAGCGGCAGAGAGCCTGGTAGGCGAGGCTAAACTAGCACAGATACATTTCCACACACAAACTTATAAATCTTACTTCTGACCCAGACCTGCTCAAGCACATAGTCTGGATGTGCGACTATAATAAATGGAGAACGTTCAGCAGTTGGGGAACAGAATTGCATAGACATGTGATACATCCCAGCGTTAGGATGGCATACAAAATAAAACATTTAATTAGTATCATGTTTTAGCTGGGGTTTGTTAAATAATCATTTGACAGCGGGGATAAAAATGTTGGGCGGAAACTAAAATATGACCCACTACTATAACACATGTTCTCCAAATGAAAACAAAACTGCAGGGGAAGTCGCTTGTCTCAAACAGTTTCCATGACAACCTATCAGATGGCACGCGTTCGGGTCACGTGCAGGGTGTGTCCCCGGAGATGGTGGTCACGTGTCGTTAAACCCCTAGCAACCCCAACCCGCTCCCTCTTCTCTCTTATCTGTGTTGCGCTAATCTTTGCCTCCTTTGATCCCTGATGCAGGGAAAGAATCACCAAATAACTTAGCTGGGTGGTCTATGGGTTTTCCATTATAGTTATAACATCTGCATAAAAATCCTTGGTGCAGGATATAAATCAATAGGTTTATACTTAAAAATGGCAGCTTCTTAATTCGCAATTACCAGAGGTTGATCCGACAATATGGTGCTGACTAATTGATAATATGACAGGCTCTAAACGGACAGAAATGTTTTGTGTTAAACGTTGAAGCAGCCCCGATTGACATCTTGAAAAGTGACAGATTTGACGAAAAGAGCGTGCTGCAGCGAAACAGAAACGCTCGAGTCTGGATTCGCATCTTTGAAGATGCAAAAGTATCTATTTGTTTGCAATTCATAAAAACGTAAACAAATTCAGGGCGTCTGGTTTTATCGCGAACTTTTGTACAAACTGTCAAATAAAAGAGAGTTGTCAGACGAGTCTGCACCGAACACTTGCCAGGTTCGCGCCGAAAACAGATTCGATGATACGCATGAGGCGCGGACTACTCAAGTCACCTTCCATCTTAAACTTTTACTGTAAAACGATCACTATGGTGATGCATTGACAAATGATCACGATGAAATGTGATTGAAATTCACGTCCTCGATAAATAACCATGAGCATTTTATCGATTGCTCGCACGTTCCATCATGGATGTATGTCTGACTCCAGGTTTCCATTAGACAGATAGAATGTACATGTACTAATATATTTCACGTATTATCTTACTGCTGGCGAACTTGTTTTCCCCGTCTGTTTCACAAGATAAATAATCTGAGGTTTCGGTGGTCATGAATTTGGTCAGCCAACTAGATGGTGTCCGTCTTCCTCCCAAACCCATGGCTTACATGATGGAATGGGGCCTGGACTTCCTCACTGTCTTCCCATGGTGTGTCTAGAGCTGGTGGTTTGCTGGTCGAGAGAAGGGGGAAGATGTGGGGAATGTACTTATAATAGGACCAGGTCAGCTTGGCCAGACACGTACATGTGACCACAGTCACTTGTTATCTGTACAAGGTGGTGGAGGGGGAATATGGGTCTGTGGTTGGCATGTAATTAAGGGTCTGAACTTGTGGGTTGTGGGTGTGGGATCCAGGCACTGGTAACTGGTATAAATACAGGACTTCAGTTTATAAACAGCTCGAGACAAGACAAGATAAGCATCTATAGATAACAATCGCGTTCTGAAGAGAGCGAGAAAAACAAGTTATACCACAGTTCTTTCATTTCGTGAACCCACTAGTTGCACACACATGTACAAATACGGGCAATGCTCTGCATGTGTATCATCCCATGCCCTTACATTAGTTCTACATCACAAGTCAGATTGCGCTCACCTCACATTTACCTGGGAATTCGAGGTGTTATTGGTCTCTTATCTAGGGTTACCTGGCTGAGATGAGAGATTGCAGGTAAGCAGAGACATGTGAGATGTCGTACCTGTATACACTTCCGTTACACACGCATCGCTGACAGAGCTTAATTTACGTCTAAATTCAAATGTATGCAAGAACCAATGCCTATAGATGTACAAGCCATTTTCTCCGCATGTACATATTTGCAATTTTTTAGAAGCAAAATTTTGCTCGTCAATTAGACGAATCTAAAGAAATAATGATCGTGTTGGAAGACATTGCGACAAACTTAATGATAGACCTGCGTTTACAAAACGAGTTTGTATGTATTTTATTGAGGAGAGTTAACCTACATTTTTTTACAAGCATGTTGCTCCACACGGGTAAGTTTTCTTTCCCCGGCCACAAACCTGATTTGTTTAGAGCTGAGGTCATTCGCCCCTGGTGGCAGCTGTCTCTACTACAGCGCACGTGACATGCGTACGTCAGCTGTCTACCTAGAATCCTATTTCAGGTCGTCATGTCAACCGAACCCTTAAAACGCGGCGAATTCTGGGCGATCCGAGAACATTTTATGCGCTCCCCCAGCCTTTGAACAAAAGCATCCATGTGTCTCAAGAACGTCACGCACGTCTTACATGTGTCACTAGACGTTATTTTTTATACGTCGTAACGTACAAACCTACTTGGCGGTTTACTATTGTACTAATGCGTGGTACTAACTTACAGCAGACGAGTGGGCTGCGCTGGGGTATCTTTGAGTAAGCGTATGATGTACTACATAGCTTGGATGTGTTCTGAGCATGCGGCTCTAACCCAGGGGCAGCCTGACTTCTATAAATCTTAGCCCACTCTGTATTGTTGTGAGTTTCCTGCGGTACTCAGGCCGACTCCATTTCTTTCATTTCCAGGCTGCGCCCTGGGTGATCAATGGTGGCAAGTGTCCAGTGTAACTCTACGCGGCGGGGCTAGGGGTCACAGAGGAACGTGGCAAACGGATGAAGGGGAGGGCCCAAATAGTCAACATGCAGCCGGGTTAAAGGTTGCTGCGACATTGTGCGACAACGAAACTTAAGACAATCCCCATCTGGACATATGAACGTCAAACGGTCACATCATCTTACTTCTGGACCTCATTAATTCACATATTTGTAAATAAAACTAATATTTTTAGACAAAAACATACAATATCAAAGTCGAATTGAAAGGCCGTTTTGGCTGGCTGAGATGAATCCGTTTCGAGTTCACGGGTAGGGAAGCTGCTCTGCATGCTAATTGAGACGTTAACAGCAACTGTCGAACATTTCACGAATTCAGTTAGCCTGAAGACAAACAACATGGCTAATTATTCATAAAACAACCTTGTTTTTACTGGCGATACCCTGCAATCTGATGTCATAACATCTCGACTGAACCACTATGTACAGCATGCATATGCTATATATAACCACAAATTCAAGAGGCTTTTACATATGCAAACACACTGAGAGCCCAACTCACCATATCTCATATTCATTGATGGCAATAATTCGTGAGATGGTAAAGCAGAGGTTGTGTTCGGCGAGAGAGGGACTCGTACAATGAGGGTTTGTACCAGTGTGGGCCCTCTCGGAGATAAAGAGGAGCGGGCACAGGCGGCATAAATCACAGGTAAGTGACTGCATGTGTCTCAGCGAACGCTAACATCGTACATCTCGAGAGTGGCTTCTCTCTGTGTCACTGACAAGGCGAGAGTTACACTACAAGTACGAGATACCACGAGATACTAGAACACGTCTAGAACATGCTCGCCATAAAGTACACGATGTAAGGTCTACCGGAATTTCCTACAGGAAATCTAGGATACGTTTTTTCAACATGATTATCGGACTACCAAATGAAACTAGAGCAAGCCTATATCATGTTACATGGGAAGAGTAAAGTCATCTGAAACTCACTAGTTTGTGACTACAGTGTCAATTCAAATGTAGAACATCTGGGTTGAAGCTATAGGAAAACTTGACTTTGATAAAGAAGCTAATGGTGATAGTATCATATTCAACATTATAATAGTTACTCCACCGATGATCACGACCTAAAACCAGAGTTAACGATAGCACTATAGTAGACAATTTTGACATGAGATGAGGCATGTATTATTGTCTTGAGAGAGCAATTGCATAATTATACGTCTCAGACATCCTGTGCCCTCGAGGGGTAGCTCGGTGAAATAAAAATTCACCATTACAGACATGCGCCGTAATTTGTGGTTCTTAATGTGAAGTGTTTGGCCAAACCAGACCACGACGGCGAGCATTTACACAAGTGCACACTTGAGATTACAAATTACTGCAGACTGCACTCTCCCTCCTTCTCATCATCATCTCCGACCTATTTCCGACCTGACATTATAATAAACCCAACTCCTTCGGCGATTCTAATTTAATAATTGCGCACCTCGGGGCACCGGGAGGTGACATTACAGTCGCCATGTGTAAATCGTTAGACCGTCTGTGAAAACTCTCGCATCCCAGCTAAAGTTTGATGCGTTCGTCTGAGCTTGATTTTATCGGTGTTCTCACAGGCCCTGGGTCTGGCCGGGGCTTCTGTTTGTGGCTGGCGAGAGGACGAAACGACGCGGCGTTTGGGAGACTCAATCATTGTTTGCGGCCATTTGTTTGTAAACAGCGGCGATTGCGATCGACAACATTCGTCTGAGCGAGGCAGTTATAGGTGTAAAAGTTTAGAGATGGGAGCCTGGTCAGTGTACCACACCAGATTAACGCCGGAGATTAGAGTCTACAGATTATCTCAAGTTCCATGTCACTGTCGCTGGTCAAAATAACACCGACATTTCACAGTAAACAACTAGGAGCGAAGGACGAATTCCTTGTAGTTTCTGGTACATGTACCATATAGCGCTCTCGTAATTTTACATACAATTTGCTGTAGTCGACATAACATGATAACACAAACTATTTCTGGGGCAATGCTATGGAACAACTAGATGAGGAGAACTTGACAAGGACAGACAGTCTGCTCTCAGTAGTCTGTGGTCTGCACTCAAAAGTCTGTGGTCTGCACTCAGTTGTCTGTGGTCTGCACCCAGTTGTCTGTGGTCTGCACTCAGTAGTCTTTGATCTGCACTTAGCCGTCTGTGATCTGCACTTAGCCGTCTGTGATCTGCACTTAGTTGTCTGTGATCTGCACTTAGTTGTCTGCACTCAGTTGTGTGAAGTCTGCACTCGTTCTCTCAGTTGTCTGCGGCCTGCTCCCAGTTGTTCTCAGATGGACCTCAGGTGGTGCCACCTGTTTGAAACTACAGGGTGTTTCCACATAATCAAATGTCGTATCTAATCAGCGATACTTGGTGTGCAAAAACTGCCACCCGCAGCAGCTGGTCTGTCTAGGCGACCTCAGCCAGGATTATTAGAGAAAGGCCTGAGCTAGATGAGTTTGTGTTAATGTAGGCTAACAGAGGTATGGGAGGAGAGCTTTATTGTGAGGTTAGTCTGGTAAATCCATGAAATCCTCAGCGTGACATTGGATGCTAGGGTTAAGTAGTTTTTTGTCGGGAACGCTGGCAAGTGTCTGTCCTCAGCATCAAGGTTGCACAGATCAATACCGTCAGCACAAAAAGGTCAACTGAACCTATGAAATAACTGGAATACCCCCTAAAATACCCCCATGATTACTCGAATACACCGCAATAACTCCCAATGTACACCACAATAATCGCGAATATTCACCATATACAAACAGCTGAGGAATGCATTTTTAAATATTCCACAGATAATCAGACCGGTTAAAAAAAAATTCTGAGTTCAATATCTAAACCGAGTATTTATCAAGATGGTGTAGGCAGATGGGATGGTTGTTTATTTTTTAACCAGAGGTAAAGTCAACTGTAATGACAGATCATTATTTAAGAGAGAGATGGCTAAGTGGCTAGAAGTCTGTGTTAGTGTAAATGACAAGCGAAACTATTCCCTGGTTTGTTTCAGCTGAGTAACCGCCCCAGAAATAGATGCTGGGTGCTTAAAGAAACTCTCTCCCGCTACAGATAGTTACACATCTTTGTCCGAAAGAGGAATGTATGCTTTGTTCACATCGAGGGTCCAACTTATGTCAGTTAAACAAACTATGAAGCGTACTGATGCTTGCTGGTAATCCAAAATGAACTAATTATAAACAATCACATACGTGCGATAGCAGGCTTACTGGCTACATATACACGTGCATATGTCTGAGTCTGAGTCAGATATGTAAGTGTATAATTTTATATAAAAAAAGTATTTCTGATTCTCATTAGATTTTATATCATTATTATGTACGGTTTATCGTGGACGTATCAGGTGCCGAGCTGGACCCCCTAGCCCCGCCCCTAGCATGCCGTCTCGGTGGCAATATACGGGATATAGTTTACCGGAGGTAAGCAAAGAACGACTGCTGATGTCATTCCCTGCCTGCCAGTGACCCGTGCTACATTCTTTACTGCTCGGCGGTGAAGCAGGAAGTTCCTGACACCTTGGACACACCCTGAATCCCACCCGGCAACCTACTTCTGTCACTCACCAAGCGCGGCTCGCCCTTACAGCTCATATCAATGGGGACTGCTCAAACCATGCATGCACGAGACACAGACGTTAATAACATCGTTTCCATGGTGATACCGAAGACTGAGGCTGCCACTGGCCATTCTCGTGTACATTAATATATATATATATATATATATATAAACATGTTTTCTATATCGCTGC
>JAXGGS010691006.1:16177-31682 GCA_035585475.1 Armandia brevis
ACAGAACAACTTTACGAGGGTAAAACGAGCCAGCTAGTCCAGGATTTCCTCCCATTGTATCAGCTATACATATGTGTGTATATATATATATGATAATATAAATATACATGTACACATGTACTTGTATATGCAATGTACGTAGATCGAGCGTCACCGTTGTGGAAATGTCGATCTGAATAAATCAAACATAGCCAGTTAAGGAAAACAGGAAATTCCAATGGCAATTTCGATATTGTAGTAATTATATTTGCACATATGAGCGTACGTCAGAAATAGTTTGGTCGACTCCTACTTGAACTTCCCTGGTAAAATGTCACCAGGCCCAAATAAAATGATTACCGGTAATTGAATTTAGTACAATGTAATGTTTAGCAATCTTGGAAGGCGTTAAAATTTCTGCCTGGTTATCGCTTGTTTCAAAGTTAAACCTATTGCACTACCTGAAAATTGAACAATGAAAATGTGTGAAGTGTCTCTTAGGAAGACCCCTAAGAGACAACTGCCATAAATGGTGTGGTGAAACTTCCACTGCATACCTGCGATTTACAGTTAAGAGAATATGTGTTAACTAACAAGCCCGTATTTTACACCCGTGGTCAATTGCGTAGCTTACATTACTGTGATACCAGGTTAGATGGGGGTGTAGTGTGAGCCCTCCGGTATTATGGATAACCGGCTTTCCCTGGTTTGTTGATTGCTCCCGGCAAATTGAAAGCAGATGTTTAGGAATACACCTCTCATCTCCGCGGAATATTGCTGCCAGCGGTGCTGAATGCACGAGCATTTCTATTTTTGTTTTCGAGCAGGTAATATTATTCCCGCATATATGTTTACGTTTGGAAGCGACCTGCCTCCGTGGTCACGGCACTCGTTAGTGAGGCCAGCGCGCTGCTATTCTCCAGCTTGCCACCGAGGTGAACTGGTTAAACCGCAATCACGTTTTCTCTCGCGCTGCTTCCAGTTTCAGCCGCCTCGCCACCGAGCTGGAGTTTCATCCTAGAAATTTCCGGGCAGGTTTTCATTAGCGATAACGGCCCACCCACTCTTGAGCATCCTCGACTGGGGGAGGTAGTCGGGCTCACCTAGTCCTGCCGTGAAGGTCAATACACCCTGCGTCTAATCGCTAAGATTATCACAGTTTTATCCGTACAGTATTGTGTTTGTGGTATGCCACGAGAACCCGCTATTTTGACAGCTGTAACAATAAAGTGCCGGTCTCGGATGACAGTTTATATGGTTTGAAAACATATCGACGATTGATAGGTGCTTGAATACCGATTCATAACCATATCATGACGTCGCTAATGAATATTTTGTTTTGCGCTCTTGGAGTGGTTCATAATGTTTGGCTCGTTGCTAGTCCGCATTTTTAGTGTACGAGGCTATAATGTTTCTCCTCCAATGACTAACTTTGTTTCGTGAAATTCAATTTTTCTGATTCAATTGTTGTCATACACAACACACCCACAGCCCGACAAATCAGCTGTTATTCAATCCATCTATCGGTCTCTTTTTCTTGACGATTGATTTGTTCGCATAATTCTACAATTCTTTTTCACGTGTGCCAATTTTTCCTCACCTATGCATCTAATTTTACATTTTGTTTTCATTAGGGATTAGATATCGCCTCACGTGGTTTTGTCCCTCCACATACCCAAGTTCTTTAATGCATAGGGGAATACGTGTACCTCAGAACTGCATAAAGACCTTGCTAGTTTATTTAGAGGATATATATTTTGACGGTGTACTTAAATGTGTGCTACCTTGTTTAGGACTTGTTCGTTAGCTTAATGGATTACTGAGTAGTAGGGACTGAAATTTCAATGCCTTGTACTATTTGGATTTAATTCTTATTCTCTTTGGATTAGCTTCGACCTGACTGTTACTGGATAATCTTGTCGTATCCCTGTTGGTGTTAAGACTTACGCCGTTTCCTAACGCAGGATAATTTGACATGCTCAAGCCAGATCATTAGGATTTTAGTTATAGAGCTATATACCCAAAAGCACAATTCACTGAAAGACGCTGGGAATTGCAATTGCCTATTGCCGAAAACTTGTGTCAAATGGAGTTAATTTTTTGTTCGATTTTGTGATGATATAACTATATCGGTGGGCAGTCCCACTAGATATTTCCGACACGAACGTGTTCTAACTGTGTTTTGTGCCAGATTTATAAATCATTCGTGCATAATGCAAGTCACAATCGAAGGAAATGGTTCAATAAGGAGCAGAGGCTCGGTGGATATATATCACAGAGGCAGCTCTTGTTGTTCTAAACTGTACGGACTGTTTAAGATATTCCCCTCTTGGCCCATAAGTCCGTCTGAAACCCGACGACTACCATATATTGTCAGGTAAGCCAATAGTGTTTTATGGGTAAGTTCCCCAGGCAAGTTCGGAAGGAAAGTGAGGGCATGCCAAGCCTTCTAAATCAGTATGATCTAGTGCATCATTGTCAGTTTTCCCCAGTATGTTACAGTTTATCTACAGTTTGGTTGGGGGTTTCCGTCATAATGCCACAAGGTTGCGATTTGTTGGATGGAAATATTACAGTTGAAGCATTCGTAGTTTCTCAACCATTGTATTTAATGTGGGACAATTAATGCAATAAACTAAAAGTAATATTATGTTTTGACGGAAGTTTATAAGTTCTGCTGAACAATGGTGCATATGATTGTGTTGTCGTATGACGTCAATGAATTATAAATACATAGGCCTATACACAGATGTTACTGAATCTACCATTCGAAGCTGCACAAACGCTTCAGCAATTCTGCATAATTTATATTATAAGCGCCGGAAGGTTTTTCTAGTTTGGTATGGTTTGTGATTGGTATATGTTTGGCCGGGTTCTTTACATTATGAATGAAATTAACACTTAACAGCTGGTGGAATGTGGGCGGCAATTGTTAAAACGCAATATTTAAGAACGAATATCAGATGTAATCCCTACAAAGTTTGAGAATCAGTCGATCGCCAACATGATTAGATCAAGTAGATTAGCGATCAGTTATTGGCTAATAACTCGCCATATATTTATCGTTTTGAATATCTGTTATTTCCTGCGATTTTTGCTCCAAGTCGTTTGTTGGATGTTGAGGTTCGTTTTTTCCCTATTGTTTAAACTTCGTATCTGCGTACACTTTCGACCGAATATCTTCAAGTAATCGTCCCACTTACGATCCAACAACATATACATGTACGTGTATTATGATCTATCCATTGTACTTTGACAGTTGTCAAGATAATAACGGTTTATGTAAAACTTACTTAGCTCGTGTGCAGAGTGTCGCGCACATTTATTGGCTCACGCAATATTACCTGATATGGATAAGCTGTAACGGTGTTGAATAGTTTTAGATTAATGTGAAGGTGCTTGAAGTTGAGACGTGGAAACCATCAGGTGACTTGATGACTTTCACTGTGCGGTTTCGTGGCTGATCTCAACCTCTCGTGTGTCCCGCGGGATCAGTTTTATGATGAGATCATTGTCAAAACATATTCAACGACAGTCAAACTCCAGTCATTTGAATCTGTGCCAATCTGTTTTTAGGACGCCTTATGGTTACAGGCACAGTTTAGAAAGCTCGGGCCAGATGATTGCGTGTATTCACCGAGCATGACCTCATAACTTTAAGGAAGTCACGCATAACTGTAGCACGATGAAAGTGAAATATTTTTTCGAGAGATTAACGCGTTTGTTTTTTGCCTGTTTCAGCGAGGGGAGCACTGTGGGGACACCGCCGTCGACGGTGCGAGGACACGGGCCGAAGGATCGCGGGCCGGGCCAGGTCCTGCTGAGCAGCACCACCGAGTCACTGCGACACGCCCCCACCAATGGCAGACAGAGGACGTCCAGCGGCTCGTCGGTCACCTCCCTAACCTCCATTAAGGTTCAGAGGCAGCGCTCCTGTAAACGCACCGAGAACGAGGAGAAGCTGAAGCGCTCTCGGGCCTGGGCCAATGCCTATGAACTTTCACAGGACCTTCACGATAAGCAGCTGGAGATGCTCGAGCGGAAATATGGTGGCCACCTGACCGCACGCCGCGCCGCCCGAGTCATACAGCAGGCTTACCGTCAGTATTGTTTAAATAAAAACTTTGAGAAGCTACGCACCGAGTCCGGCGAGAAGCGACTCTCGCGGAGACTGTCCGAGTTCGGCCGCAGCAAGACCATCTGGACAGACATGGTGGCGAGTGTGGAGAGTAGTATGGGAATGCACGCCAAGTACTCGTCCAGCAACGGGGTGTTCTCAGATGACGAGTTCGTCTCGCAGACCGACGATCACATTAACCACAACCTCCATCTGCACACTTCCACGCACTCGCAAACCGTGCGAATCATGCAGAAGTCGCACAGTCTGAACATCGCCGCCGCCAAAGAACACAGCATGATGCACAATTCACGCAAACCGATGCAGAGGTCTCTCGGGCTGGATCTAACCACTATCAGCGAGACAGCGAAGGGGGCGAGCGGCAAACGCAAGTCGTCCACCTCGCCCGAGGAAACTAACAACAACAGGAATTCCTACCCCGAACTGAATGATAGTAGTGCAAGTGATTCACCCCAGGATACCCCTGTAGAGCCGACCGTGGATCTGCCTAGTGTCAACTTCGAGAACTTGCTCGAGAGCAAGGAGACGGACATCCTCAATGACAGTTTCCATAGCGACAGCAGCCAGGACGCCTTACATCATCAGATGCACGGGATGTCCGTGTCCGGGTTCCAGTCGTTCAGCCACCAGGACCACAGTAGTAGTATAGACGACTTGGCCGGGGAACAGACGCCGAAAGCCGGCGGCGAGTTCAATGGCTACACTAATTTCCGGACTAATTACTCTGATATGGCTTGCAGCGACACCGCCTCCATCAACAGTGACGTGCAGATTCGTGTGGAGGATACCGACGAGCGCCACCACTCGGTGCAAAGTAGTGACAGTGATCGGACGCCGACGGCCGACGACCCGAACGTCGTCACAAAGATATATGCAAATCAGGAGGTAAGACTTCGTAACAAACGGAAAAGTGCCAAGACGGACAGCGGCGGGGCAGCGTCGTTTGGTGCTGTGCCGGAAGCGAGCGGAGGCCTGCCCCCTGGTGGTACTAACAAAAAATCGCCAGATGCTTCACCCATTTGGAAAAGGAAAAGCGCCCAAATGGGAAGCAATGGGAATATAAACGACGACCAGAAGCGTATGAGTAACATTTCCGAGGCTAGCGAGCCGGAGAGCATGGACGGGCGAGAGTCACGCGAGGGTCTCTCCAGCTCGGCGAGCTCGGACACTGCCAGCATGGGGAGCCACGAGGGGGCTAACACGTACAATAGGTCAATACCACTGTCAATGAACTCCTCCCCCATGTCACACGCAACCCCAAAAGTCTCTGATCGGCAACGTAAACGTATATACCGAATAGGCCTTAACATGTTCAACAAGTAAGTGCCAAATAAACATATCCTGTGAAATTTAAACCCGAAAAGTATACAGTTTATCTGTATGTCAAATCAGTTTATGTATAAATGTTTTATCTTATTTGTAGAAAGCCAGAGAAGGGTATTAAATATCTGGTTGAGAGAAGGTTCATCGACAATCGTCCCGCTGCTGTGTCTAAGTTCCTGATGGCGAGGAAAGGTTTGAGTAAGCAGATGATTGGAGAGTACCTTGGCAATCTACAGAAGCAGTTCAACATGGAGGTTCTAGAGTAAGTACTCAGTCCCTAGACACGGGCAAGGTTACACGCTTAAACACCGAGCCCGGGCCCGGTTATTGATTGATTGCAAAACACCGAATTACTGCTCCTAATGAAATTCTTTGGTGCTGTCTATTGGTCGGAATTCTAGCGAGAAGAAATCGCAAAACTAAGTGCGCTTTGTGCAAGTATGTGAGCAAAAGTGCTGACATTCTGGGGAGTTTCATTAAAACTCTTAGTAAAGCCAATCAGAGGTGCTGATTGAAGAGTGCACAAATTACAGCTCGATGTTGCTACGCTAAGATACGTCGGAAGTGTAATTCACCGATGGAGAGCTTGTAGAAAAAGCGCCAGTGCTTTGCGAATCCTACGAGCCGGGTATCTGAATAGTATAAGCCTGCACCAAGCCAAGTTTTACTAGGCTATTCTTTACAAATGATAGAATGTTTTATCAAATGGGGGATGAAATTGATATTACAGAAGTCTCACAAATATTAATCATGAAGAGGCCAATGTATTTTCATTTGATAACAGCCTGGTTCAAGTGGGTTTAGATGCACATTACACAACATTAAACATAGTTGTCAGATCGCAAAGCCTTGCACGAGATGGTCGGGTTTTAATCATACCGTCTCCCTGTTTTATCAAAGCGGATACGGCCTTTGGGTAGCGATCTTGTTTATTTTCGTAGATGATGCAGCTGTCCCGATTGTGTGAAGTCAGTCGGGTTAACCCGGGGCCTGTTTATCATGTTTATAAGACGAGGGCCTCACAATTTTAAACAAACTAGTTCGTCATGATGCAATTAGCGTTGTCCATTTAATTAAAACGAGCGACGTTATGGTGGTTGGTACCGGTTTTCAATTAAGCTCTGGATGTCCGCCCCAACCAGAAGTCAGACTCTTATCAGCGATATTAGATAATCTCTAAAAATAATTCTCGGCGAGGAGTATCATATCACTGGATGGCTGATTTCTGCAGGCACGTGTATTTATAAGATAGATCTGCGGGCCCAGGTAGCTGCAGGTAAATACGGCGTGTCTGATACCTACCGGGGTTCCAATTACCGCACACCACCCCGCGCTCACCGATAGATCTCCTAACAGCCCTTGATCGTGTAGTTTATTCGCCATAACTACACCTGTCCGTCAACTTTGATCTTCTGCTGTATTACTCATGCCCACGATTCTGGTGTTTACACAGAAGATCTCGGCTCATGATTCTCGCCCTGAGTTACCGCTGCCAGTAGTAGACAGGTGTATCTCCGAGCCCGACGTTACCTGACATACGCCAGCTTCGAATCGCGGTGCTGGGTGACGGGACTTGTTTTATAAACACCCCTTCTCAAATCTCGGCCCGATTAAATACGGTAGAGGTCCGATTCTCAGACTCCTGCAGTGTTGAGATTTACAGTGAGATATCGAGGTGATTTACCTAGGCGTGGCGTAAACTCCTGGGCGGGTCAGGGGTGGAAAGTTCAGACTGTCCAGAGCCCGGGGGAGCAAGGCCCGGTCACTCCCACCTAAGTGACATGTGTCTCGTGTCACGTAGTAATAATTGTCAGGGTTAACTCCCTCAGTCTCCCTCCGTGCCCAGTTAATTGAGCATGATCTCATATATACGTCACCTTGCGAGATAGGGAGCGTGGCGATGGGAAACATTTGGTTAATTATAGATTATTTATATACATGGCGTGCGTTTCATGTGAACGCCCAGTGTTTGTTTCATGTATGTGTACATGTACATGGATCTAGGCGTTTAGCTTTGCATCTACATATCATAAATACCTAACCTCCAAAAATCATTTACTCACGGATTAAGATTCAGTTGCAAAGGCCGATTGCCATTAAAAATCATTCAGTCATATTTTTTTCACGAAATTTTATGACGTTCTCAGATGGCAAACAACAGTAATTTTGTTCCTTTTTTCAGATGTTTTTCTGCAGATGTGGATTTATCAGGGCTCCAGATAGACGTTGCCTTGAGAAAGTTCCAGTCTTACTTTAGGATGCCTGTACGTATTATCGATTCTTTCTTTCATAAAAAATGCACCGGCGGCACTTTTACATTTTATTGTCGGCTTTGCGGCATTTATCTTCTATTTATGATTTATTTCATGTGTCCTTTATATTTTAACTGAGGATTAATCGTTTCCTCGCGTTTTTTCACAGGGAGAAGCTCAAAAAATTGAACGTCTAATGGAGGCGTTTGCCAATCGCTACATCCAGTGCAATCCAGACCAGATTAAAAAATTCCGTAGCCAAGACACAGTCTTCCTACTAGCGTTTGCCATCATTATGCTTAACACTGACCTTCACAACAAAAGTATTAAAGCCGAGAGGAAGATGAAACTGCCAGATTTCATCAAAAACCTCAGAGGTAATAAATAAAACACTCACTCTATCGCCCGCTCTCTAAGCCATTTTTCTTCGATTTCTCCTTGATGATAAGATTAGCTGTTGAAATATGCAAGCCAGCGACTGTCAGTCTTTGATATTTCGCCCTTGTGTTTTCCAATGGCGCATACAAATGAATAGACTGTCAGCAGGAGATGGAGATTATCAGAATGAAATGTTTATCTTACGCAGGTATCGATGATGGAGAGAATGTTGATCCTGATCTACTACAGGGGATCTATGACCGGATCAAGGTGGTCGAGTTTAAACCTGGCTCTGATCATGTGTCCCAGGTCATGAAAGTCGAGACCATGATAATGGGCAAGACACCGGTAGGCATTCTGAACATACCGGTTCACGTTATCGTACTACTTACCTAAAGACTAGTAGTAGATGGTGATTATTTTACGACTTACTCTGATGTGTTATTTTTGCAGGCGCTCTCTTTACCCCACCGGCGACTGGTTTGCTACTGCCGATTATACGAGGTTCAAGATCCCAATAAACGGGAGAAACTTGGTCTTCACCAGAGAGAAATTTTCCTTTTCAATGACTTGCTAATGGTAAGTATCAAAGCAATAGCCTATAATCACCACGTTAATCACTCGAAACTTCTAACCGCTGCAACTCTGAGTGATATGTCATGTGCGACAACTATACGTACTTCTTTCTATATTTCAGGTCACAAAAATATTCAGCAAAAAGAAGAATAACACGATGTATAGCTTTAGACAATCATTTTCTTTATGCGGCATGCAGGTGTATTTATTTGAAACTTCTCGTAAGTACTCCGCCTATGTGTTTTTTTGGTAACAACAGTAGAATCCAATCTAGCCTCAGAACGATGATACGAAGCACATGTTTTATATCTTTGTGTCTCATACTTCAGATTATAAGCACGGTATTAGACTTACAACAAACATAGACGGGAAAGTCCTGATTACGTTTAACGCGCGAAATGAGCACGACCGTAGTAAATTTGTGGAAGATTTAAAAGAAGCTATACTTGAGGTAGGTTTTTAAACATATTACAAATTTGATCCACGCACATGAGTAGACGTGACAAGCATAATGTTCCTTGTTCGCACGCATTTTTTTTTCGAAACATTTAATTAATTTATCAATTGTTTTGCAACAGATGAATGAAATGGAATCGATTAGAATCGAGGAAGAGCTGCACAAACAAACCCTGCCCACTACACACGGAAAGTTTAACCGCTACAGCAAAGATTCTGGAGTTGTCGATATTGAGCTCCTCAAGCCCTCCGATCCTGGAGTCAATAGGCTTTCTGCTCCCGAATGCGGAGGTCTTAAGAAGTCTGCCTTGTCCAACTCACTAATTGATCTCACTGAAAGTAAGTAAATGTAGCATCTACTGCATTTTCAGAGGTCAATCGAACGTGCTACATGTATTAAGAATTGGAACATCTAATGATTTAGAGTTCATTATCTGTAAATACACCGTGCCTTAACGCATTTATTCACGTTTGCAGATGGATTACGGCGAGGAAGTGGAGGTTCCCTGGACAGCGGGATGGCGTCCACAGGTTCAGGAAGTTCAGGTAGTCGGGAGGACAACACAGCGGCAGGTGCAGCTGGCGGTATGGCACCGTCCGGTTCGCAAAAGAATCTCAAGGCCCAACCTAGTGCAACTAAATTCACGCTCTTCGGTAAGAAGAGTAAGTCCGCAAAGACGCTGTCCGGGAATACATCTGATGTATGAAAGGAGCAACCACGGAAAATAATCAGGAAAAATACCGGTAGACTTTGGAATTTTGATCTGATCTACATTATGCGGTTTTGTTCATTACGATAGTGAGTTGCTAAAAGGTTTTCATCATGTGTCTCAATAAAATCGGTCATTAGCGTTGATTTAAAATCATCTAGTTTCCTCACAATAATATGTGTATTTACCATTTGATATCGGTAACTATTGTGGAATTCCTTTTTTGCTAAATCCCTTGGTTAAAGCGCTACTCTAAATATAGCACAATTATTATTAAGATTATAGAAATTACGTCTTAAATTGTAATTGATATAAAATAGTTGTAATCAGTTATATTCTAGTCCAATGTATAGAAAACTATTACTCTTACATACAGTTTACAAACATAAGATTAATAACGGTATCTATGTAATCAATTACCATTTTAATTACCGGTATACTTTTGAGATAGCTACGCAACTCGAATACATGTAGGTAAAGTTGTTGGACGACATACCTCAATGAAGAGCTAAGCATAGATATCTATGAAATTACTTTAGATTTGCTCCAGCGTGTTCAGGGAACTCTAATCTGTACATGAATTTTTAACTCTGTCTCTAATAGTTCCAAGTCCATGTTATCATTAAGCCTTTATAAAATAAAATGCACATACATGTAGTTTGTTCAGATGAAGTAATGCTGCCGACGTAGGGGCATTGCACATGTATCGATACATTCGATACTCAATACCGGCTCATCACCTGTACTACTTTTGTATTAATGTTTGCTATGATCTTGTGTAATCTTAGTCTTTGCTGCAGTAATATGTTGGTATTTATTATGTTCAACACAGAAACTGTTGTTTTATATCGTCTCTCTTCAGTATGTTCGTCAAAAACGTGACTGTTTTTTCTAACTGGTCACTTTGTTGTAAAACTGACCTTGCTTCAATGGCTATTGTTTATTTTATTGTATATAGAGTATATATCATAACTACTGTATATTTATTTATCACTTGGGGCTGCATTTCAAATATACCGAATGTTCTGTCTGTCTATAAGTTGAAAGTGTTTGGTCGGTGTATTAAATTTTCGAATGTGCGATTGATTCGTGAGAGAGTGTGAAATTAAATGTGAAATTGAAAAGGCTGGCCGAGTCGCATGGTATTGTGTAGAATACATGTAATATGATGATGTAGCGTACTGACAATGTTTGTAATACATGTACATAACTCGCTCAAGTAATGATGGAATTTCATATGTTTCTGGTGCAACAATAATTATTACTGTTGTACTCAATTTCACCCATATATACATACATGTAGCTTGCTTTTTAGTCACTTAAATGCGTGCTATTTACTTGCTACAAATACATATTAAATAAGATCTTACTTGACTGTTATGTATAATCTGCTTGCTGACAACGAGCGCACGTACATGTATTTCATGTTTCTCTGTAAAACAGCGATGTCAAGTCTGGTTTGTAGAAGCGCAAGCAGAGCAATAAAATTTAAACACAATCCTTTTTGTTTGTCTTCTATATTAGCCCTATTGGTATTCCCTAAGAATGAAGAATGACTTCAAATACAAAAATGTATACATCGGTATTTAATATTACCGATATAAGATGACCTCGGTACGTCCAAAGTAAAACTTTCGTGATGTTCGAGTTGCGCTTCAAGTGCTGAGCTTGAGTTTTATGCACACTAGGACACGGAGACATAATTATCACCTGCGCACTGTATACTTGAAGAAATGCGTCCCAGCAGTCGCGTGCACCAGTACCACACGGGTTTACATTTTAAAAAAGGCGAACGTGTACAAGTTCTTGACGTAATTAACATATTCTCTATGCGATTGTGTTTTCAAGAGTCATCTGTTTGATAGAATAAAAGGCACCTGCCGCATTACACAAGCTGACTTGAATCAATACATCCACATCAATAATATATGTGAAGCGCTTCCCAGTCAACTTTCCAATTTCAATTCCATTGTTCATTGTATGCCAAATCCAGTTAAAGGGGGAAATGTGTCGTGATATACGTTGAGAGCAACTAATATGTTTGAACATTGATCTTCGCGAGCTTTAAGGTGAGAGTCTTGAAATTGTGAGTTTGTTTATGCTCAGAATGCAACAGGAAGCTCGCTTTAAGTTACCTGGTATATAGTCTACATGATAATAGGACCACACAGTTAACATGCAAGAGGACAGGAGAAATCATTGTGTGACATTACTGGTTTTATACACCGGCTGTGTTCTAGTCGTACTTATATACCGATTACACTCAAAGACTGGTGGGTTATTCATGGACACTGCATACGTTAGACAGACGTGGACGATTAAACCAGAATTATCTTTAAATTTAAACCATATTCGGTACAATGCACTGACGACCCCCGACAGTTGTTCTCATCCTTCAGATATTTTCATGATAATCTACATTCACTCAGACCCTGCACATCTGGAAAAGAGGATGCTTATTCGGACTACATGGGGAAACTCCGATAATTATATGTGGCTCGGGAAAAAAGTGAAAACTATCTTTATTCTAGGATTACCTAAAAACCAGTCGGAGAATACCCACACGCTTGACGCAATATTAGACGAAAATATAAAGTTTAAGGACCTGTTGCTAATCGATTTCAGTGACGCGTACACGAACCTCACTTACAAGGCTTTAAGTGCCATGAAGCACGTGAGTTATACTTGCAGAGAAGCAAGATATGTGCTTAAAGCTGACGACGATATGTTCGTCAATATTTTCAAACTTGTGGACCATTTGGCGTCGCACGATATATTCAATACATCAACTATTTTGTGTCACGTGTGGAAGAATGCTAGGATAGTACGCGACAAAAGCCAAAAGTGGTACGTTTCTACCGATCAATATCCATCTGAACACTATCCGGATTACTGCTCTGGTTCGGCTTACGTTACCACTACTTCAGTATTAAAACAATTATGCCGAGTTTCGAAAGACGTGTCGCAGATAAGCATCGACGACGTTTATGTCACAGGTATTCTGAGGGAAAACACGAATGTTACGTTGACGGTGTTCAATGAGCACTACAGATTATTTCGTGAATCCCTTAGAGATACAAACTGTTATGAATATTATTTCATGCACCAGACTCCGGCAGATACAGTTAAGAAACTATGGAGAGGAATCTCGGAAATATCTTTTAGTAAAAGATCGTATTCCAATCTGAACTGCCCAGAATAGTTATAATATCAAAATAACTTATTGTAATGATTTTGGTATAAATGTATGTTTTATTACACGAGTGATGACAATTTTATACGTACGGTTGTTGCGAAGTAATATACAGCATATGCTCGAATTACATTTCAACAATAGCATAACCCTATGTAATTTATTTAAATAAAAACATCGTGCATAACTTGTCACAATTAAAAACTGTTAATAGGAGCACATACTATAACCTATGAAGCTGTACATGTAATAAGACGGACTTGATAAAATAGACTTAGCATTTGGCACTACCTGCACAATTATAGTAATATCCAGATAAATGGTGCAATTAAAGATGTCGTAGATCATTTTCCATGCCATACACCTTGCCTTTCAATGTTTTAAGTTCATCCATCAAGTCCTTGGATCGTCCTGCAGTTCGCCTTACATTACGCAATATTTGCATGTCAATGTCGTCTGGACGTTTCATGTCTTTGATATCTTCATTGAAACCAATGGTAACCTGTTGTGCACAAAAGAGAGAGATCTATGTAATACATATCTACATTTTTGTATTTTTGCCTAATGCTGTTAGCATCCGTACGAAAGGCTAATGTATATACATTGTACATGTACATGCATCATTTATATTTACCTTATACAGTTGTTTTTCCAGATCCTTTAATTTCCCTCGCAACTGCTTAATGTCAGTTTTGAAACCTTCCACTTCCAGATTTCTCCTTCGTTCAAGGTCCTGGTATCGCTGGTTCATCAATTCTAATCGACGCGCCATCTTTTCGGATCTTTCCTGAAAAACAAAACATACCGGGGTAAATAGTGAATTGCCGTTTGTATTGACTAGATCATATATTAACCGATTAAAGAAACATTTACGTAAAAAACGCGATAACAATTATTGTCTGATGAACTACCTGGAACATTTCTCTACCAACGTCTCCCTCTTCGCGGATTTTAGCAAGTTCGTCTTCTAATGATATGACTTGCTCTCGGTACATATCGGCAAGCTTCTGTGCTTGTTTACATTGATAACGCAGGGCCTTAAGTAATAATTTGTAATGCATTACATTTACGGATGAGCATGAATTCATGTTTCTACGTACGATTCAGAACAAGAATGCATATTTGCTGGTACTTGATTTGTCGAGACATACCTCAAGCTCTTCTTCACGTTTTACTTTGGTTTCGACGGCTTCGTCAGACACATTAAAGATGTCGTTCTTGCTAATGTCCAACTGTTGTTTGCACATATCAAGTTCCCGCAAGAGACGGTCTTTTTCAGCCATCCAATTTCTTTCGTGTCCCCGATGCTCATATCTTAATTCTAAAAAGTCTTTTGTGCTATCATATAAAAGATCCTGTGTCTTATGAAGTCTGCAAATAAAAACTGGGTATCAGTTTCTAGCACGGATTAAATGTTAGGCATAAAGGATCAGTGCATAGATGGCCTGACATTTTTAACGTTGGTGACAAAATTTTTCGCCATAATTATACTAAATGTACATGTATGTTAAAACAAAATACGGATTGAGCATATACTTTTCGGTCAACGTTTGGATCTTGTCGGTATCTCGTTGTCGACGTGCTTCAAATTCGTCGATTTTTACTCTGCGGTCTTCCATGAGTGCATCTACTTGTTCTTTGGCTAGTTTTGTCTGCTCTTCTAATTGAGCTTGGAGCGCTTCCACCTAAAAAAATGAGAATGCATAGATTAGTACAAGAACTCAACACATGTATATTAATTATTCAAGATTACACCTTTAAATCCAACAATTAAGACTGTCCCATTACATGAAGCGTAAGTGTTTGATTGTCTTTGCGATATTTCTCTTCCTCTTCGACCTGTTTTGGGTCCTTCTTTTGCGTACCTTTCCGTCTTATCGAACTTAATACTACGAAATCGAAACACAATACGTATCAAATGAGATCTATCATTCATAATTGGTTCTACAGCTTTGAATTAACATATATCGGTGATTGCACGACTATACCTTGATTGTTCTTAATTGAGGGGTCATTTTGTAATTTAATTGGTAGTTTCCGCTCTATAACGGCTTTTGCTGGTGGCTCTTTCAAAAAGTAAGAAACTTCGCTCTCGGTCATTCCACTAATATGTAATAAAGTGTGTATTTTTTTTCTGTCTTCTAATTCACGTATCTGTAAGGATTGCAATTATGGGGGGTTTAAATCCTTGAGTATATAATACGTACATATACACAGTTTAAATAGTATGATAAATTAAATAGGAGTATTCAAATGATTACATACATATACACAGTTTAAATAGTATGATAAATTAAATAGGAGTATTCAAATGATTAAAGCCTATTTTTATAAAACTAATTTAGATTGGTAATAACCTTCAGGCGATCATTTTCGCTGTAAAGTCTAAGTACATGCTCTCTTTCCTGAAACAGGTAAACCTGCATGTCACTTAGAGCTTTTTGCAACTCTACTATTTCTTCTTCTCTCTGGCGTAGCTCCCATTGGATCTTGTGCTACA
>JAXGGS010692117.1:0-26603 GCA_035585475.1 Armandia brevis
TTTCCTCATTATCCATCAACGTTTTGTTAGTATTCTTAATTTCTCGTCATTTTCTCGTACTATTTTGGTATTCTTCATTTTTCCCCATTTTCACATATTTCAATAATGATCCGCGTTTTATACAGCCTTTTTATAGAGTGTTGCCCACAGTTATTACCAATTTCTCCCGGTTTCACCACATTTGTCTGTTATTGTTATTCTTTATAGTTTTATATTCTGGTGAAATGAATGTGAAGAACAATATGTCAGCCATGTGGAACATGGATTCTGCATTTAGCACCAAATTAAAATCTCCTTACGGTAGCAACCTACCAACAAAGTTTATGCACTGCTCAAGCTGGGTAAGTCACAAAAGACGTGTTTTTTACAGACACATGTCAGATCCCTAATGAGACTCAAGATACTGCGGGATGGATATGACGAGTACGGTGTGTGATAAGTTTGATTCAGCAGAGAGCTGAACAAGAATACTTTGCTCTTTGCGGCTGATGAAGTGCTAGGACCAACAGGGACCAGGAAGGACTTGGTAGGATCAAGTAGGACTTATCGAGAGGCACCAACAAGCACCTCTAGAGGGGGACCCGCAAGGACCATCAGGAACCAGGAACCAGGCTCTTGATCAGAGCTCATAACTTTGCAATTTACATTTGATACAGTAGCTGTGTTGTCAAGATTCCCCAAAGGAGCCGGGCATATTTGCAGAAAGGGTAGCTCAGTTGGTCATCCAAAGCAAACAAGTATATAAGCTCCCTGACATAGTCTTCATCCCACCACCCACACTGTGATAATACAATTACTTTAATTCATCTGAGTGACGGATGAAGATATACTGGGAAGACTGCATCATAGCTTTATTTAAAGTGACGTCTGTGTGCTGTCCAACTTCATGACATCACACAACATTAATGTCAGACAAGCTAAGAAAAACATCTCCTCACTTTGGAATGTGGAATCGCTCGTAGATAACTTCAGACGATGCTGAACCTTTTGATATCACCTGCAATTTCTAGAAGTAATCTCAGGGATATAAATAAATCCTTGGCTGGTCCAAATCTATGCAAAATCACAATTGATAAACATATAGCTTAGGCTACAAACGATGCTTATTCGCCCGGTTAGATTCATGAAATGCTATTCATGTTCAACTTCAGAGGCAGTACTAGAAACCCAACTGTTTATATGATCTAATACCAAAGTGTTGGCTCAGATATTGCATGCACTCTTATGAAACAAATACTTGCTGCATTCTAACTGACAACATGCACTGAGAGCACACACATATCAAATAGGTGTTGCAATTAGCTAGGTGTGCTCATACATGAAATCAAAGATTGGGCACATGGAAGTCTATAATGCTGCTGCAATTTACCTCATAAGAAATCATTCACACTCTTCCAAACTTTTTACAACAATGATAAATCGTTCCAAAATGTCACTTTAATCAACTTTAGATGTTTATTGGGCTTTCACTCCCAACTACTATTGGCTGAATATTATAGTATTGATGTGATGCTACAGTTTACTCATGTATTCTCATGTACTATATGTAATTATATAGCTTTATATGGTCCAGACTTTATTTATCATACACTTTCTAGCATGATACGATTAGGTAATTTCTTTAATACTAAGTCTAGTAAAAAAATACATGGCCAATTTACAAATACTTCTATAGGTATGAGTTGTCTGTCCAGGAAATTGTAATGACGGGAGAGGTTTGTAAAATTGATCAAATTAAATTTCAGCCATAATCAAATATAATTTACACTGTTTTGTTACATTATAATGTCTATCCCTGTTAAAGTAATAAAACAAGGAGTCTCGAGTAGGTGCAAAAGATTAAGTATGTCATAATTAATTATTATTATTAATTATTAAATGTATTTCATAATTTCTCGGAAATACATAATCTTTTGCACCTACTCGAGACTCCTTGTTTTATTACTTTGATATATAACATAGGTGCGCACAGCAATCACTACAATACATTTATCCCTGTTGCCGATATACGATAGGCCTATAATATATAACTATTATAGGGTGAATAAACAAGTTTTAAATTTGATATTGAAAATTGAATTGATGCTTGAAGCATATCTGCTTTTCATTCTTTATTCATAGATACCATCCTATTATTGATGCTTTTGAAGGACCGGAATATGCTGACCTTGCAAACATTTTCAGGTTTAGTTTTGTATCCTTTGATTAAAAAATTAAGAATATGTTGATACATATAAGTCCCACTTAAAGATGAAGTGGTATAATAACATTAAATGTAGCAACCATAAATTCCGCTCATTTTGCCCGAATTTCAGCGTGAATCCTCTCCCTTTATGGTCATGAACATGAATTTAAAAACTTTCAATGCATTCAGAACCGATGCTTCATCCCTTCTTATCTTGTAATTTTGTTATTGCATCTACAGTATATAGGCCTAGTACTCGCAGTCTGGCCCTAGTCTCAGAAATAGCTAAAAATAAACTTCCGTAAAATGTGATAATTTTTCGGTGATTAAATAGTCCTTTCAAACCGTGAAATACTTTCACGGAATATATTTTTTTAGCAGTAGTATTTTCCACTGTCAAACCTTTTTACCACTATTATTTTTCGCAGTAAAAAAATCGTATCCGTAGGCTACGAGATCCAGCAAGTCTGCATCTCACAAACTTCACCTGTCTCAAGATTCCATGTAAGTTGAACCTGAATTGATAGTCCTTTGTGATGGGAAATGTGTAATAAGTTTTGTTTATCGCAAACATGTGCAAACTTTGCGAGTCATCTCAAAGTTTACCACATTTCATAATTTACAAGCAATGCTGAAAACAAATTTAACGCCTCAATAGAGCCAAATGCTAATGAGTGCGGGCATTCATATGGCCTAACCAATTTCGACAAAACCAGAATATGAGCTGTATTACGTCTAATTTCCGTTTATGATTTTTCCCAATGAAACAATCATAAAATGTAATTTTTTCCAGACAGCGCGTTTAATTTTGTTTGAAAGTAACCCATAGCCTCTCCTTAGAATTAAATGCTAATGGTAGCTGCCTTTAAATATTTGGTAAACAACGTTTAATATCACAATGTACTGGCAAACTCAATGTTATTTAGACTTAAAATATGTATAGATATATCTCACACGTTTGCGGATTAGCTATGGATTTGTATCCCAGACATTTTTTGTATGCACTTATGGTAAGAGATTATGATTTTTAGGATAAAGCATTTGATTTACGAATTGTATGTGTTAAATAGAAGCAGAATTTTGATATTTAAACTTATAAATAGAAGATCTTCTTCCTGCTATGAGTTACGCGGAACATTAATTCATGTTGGTCAACCATGTTATGATATGATCTTATACGTATGTTTCTAAAACGGTTATTTCCAGGCAACGGTAACTCCAATGTCTGCTACAGGTAAAATCATACAGATCTACAGTATTGTGTCATCCAGAGATGCCGGTAGTGTATCTGGATTATCTTGGGGTTTAGGAACGACCACTGCAGCAGGTTAGATGGCCATAAAACTATGATTTCTGGGGGCATCATTGATTAATCATGTACATGTATCTGCAGTGTAAGGCCCAATAAATAAATAAAAATTCTCATTTCTAACCTAGATGGTGGTTCGGGAGGCAGTATTTTTTTCGATTTATCGGTGATGCGGGGCTCTTTTTTTATTATTTGTGTGACCAAATATTATACGGGTGATAGGTGGAGTAGGATCAAGTAGTCCTGTAGTGAGATCCAGATTCATGTTTTTAAATCCATCAGAGGAAATGCCCTGATTAACCATAGGGATCTTCTTGTTAGACACTCCTAGAGCCAAACTATCGACAATCATTTGGTAGGTTCTGGCATTTGGTACATTTTGTCAGCCGACATTTGGGTATTCAAAGACATCAACTCTCAATCAAATATTAACTTAAAACACGCTATTATATACTGTCTTTTAATACTCGCGCTTTTACTTAATTATTACAAATTAGGCCACTTGGACTAATTTGGGCAAATATGTACAGATGTTGGACGAATGTATGGCGACTAGATAACATTATTGGCATATTAAATCCTTCGGATAAGAACCAGTATATTGAAATATACTGGCATTATGACAAATTAAGCCATAAGGAAACTAAACATTTAATAGTATATCTTAAACCATGCGGGCGGCAGCGTTTTTTTTAAATATGTTTTCATGGAAAGGAGGGTTCGGCAGTTTAAAAAAAAATCGAAGTTGGGGTACATTTGGCTAATATGCCTGTACATTTGGTTAATTTGGCTTTATATTTAAGTGTAAATTTTAGTTTAAACGCTAAAATCAACTTGTCAATCCCCAGAGTTGTCCCTTTTTTATGAACAAAAATGATTGCGCGGCAGGTGTGGGTTTATCTCCTGAGAAGGAGGGTGTGGCAGATACGCTCTTTTTATTAGTTTTTTTAAGTGGTTCTAAAAATGGCAATAAAAATCTGTAATGAATAAATAAATTGGGTCATGGAATACATACATTTCACTAATATTACACAATAGGGATATGTGGGAATCATGATGAAATGTCATGAATTTGCTGTCAGGTACCACAATCTGTCCGATTTTTGATAACAACAGAACCTTTTCTTTTAACTGAATGAAAATGTCTTTATTGGATATCTTGATATAAATTTGAAACTGTTTTGGGTAGAATAATTCTTGTGCAACGATCTCCGAGAATCATTTAATCAAGTTGATATTACGTTATATGAATATTAAATGATTGCAATTTAAAAGCATGGTGTATAAAACGAATAATACTCAGTAATTAATCCTCACCCTGGGTTGTGATTTTTGCCCCTTAAACCTGTGTTATGGGGTGTTTAGACACCCCAGTTTCTACACTTGATAATTTATGATAGATCACTACATAAGTGTTGCAATTTTTTGTCTATCCAAAAAGGTCCAGTTAACTGTATCTGAAAGCTTTTTTCATATAATGTTGGCCTTTTTTAAATATTCTGGGTATTTCAAAGAAATACACACAAAAAAAAATCTTACTTTATGAAGTTTCTCCAGAAATTGAATTAGCAGAGTAATAAGGTAATATTGTCAAAATATGTCCCAATTTATGACCAAATATGCCCTTTTTAAATTAATGCTGAAACATTTGATTCCAAATTTATATTTGAGTGTCCCACAATGTCATAGCTAGTACACATGATGACTTTTTCGATTATAAAAACAAAATTGAATTATATGCCTCAGAAAATCTAAAAAACTTAAAATTTGAGGGCAAAAAATGAATTATTCAAAGTGCATAAAAATGATTTGTTTAGGTGTGTCTCAGGTTATACAAGTAACACATGATGCTTTACCAATGTTTTAATCAAACATTTTTTAACATGATGTATGTCCTAGTAATGCTATTGCTAAATTAGCTGTTTTCTTAGAGGATTTTGCATTGAATATTTCACCCCCCCTTCATATATTCACATTTCTTTCTTTTTTTCAAACTGACAAAAACAAACAAAATATTGAAAAATAAATTGTTGATGAAAAATTGAATATTGTTTGTGAACAATGTCTAAAAAAATTGGTTATTGCCTATCAAAAAAATTGTGGACAAAATAGCTGCCTTGATTGCCAAAACACCCAACAACCCAGGATGAGGGTTAAGGAGCCCTATTGTAATATTGATAATTTGTTGTCAATGATGGAACATGAACAATTCAAACTTTCAGCTGACAATGCATGAATAGTGAAAACAATTATTTATCTTAAACAAACATGTGAATATGTTTATACAGGTACATGTAAAATGTATAATTGAGAGTAAGCAAGAAAATTGGAAACACATACCATGTATGTACCACTACTTTTTATTTCTTTTCAGGAAGAGTATTTACACTGCTTGTGAACACAGGGGACACGCCGATGGCGTTTGTTTCGGGACAAGCAGCCCTACTAAATGGATTGTTGTGTCTAGCAGCTGTGACCTTTACCACAAAGAAAACGAAAAGAGCTTAATCACGCAATTTATTATAAAAGTATTGTAATATTTCGAATCCCGGTAGTTGATTTTATTCCGTTGTAATTACATAGAGGTCTATATCTTTTCTTTAATGAAAATAGCATGCGTTCTGGTTATATTGTGATTATCACAGTTCACCGTTTGTTACCGTCAACTAATTTCTAGGCGTAAAAAAAGTTAATGGAAAGTAATTTTTATGTGAAATAAGTTCACATCAAATAAAGTTTACATGAAATAATCAGTTCCCCGTTGTATCTGGTACTGTTGCAGGGGTGGGAGCAAATTTTAAAAAGAATTTTAATTGGTAACCAGATTAAAAAACTTAAGAATGCATTTGAGTTGGTTGAATTATAGAATAGTGAAAAGACAATCATTTTTTTCCTTAGCGAAATCTGGGTGCGGCAGGGTGATAATTTCATATATTTTCTGAGAAAGGTGCGGCAGGTCAAGTACCGGGTATGTTTTAAATGACAATAAAAAAGGTGAGCAAGGGGGGCATGAGAAAGAATAGATTATTTATATGTGGTCGTATCTATATTTAGTCAGGTTTATTTAATCATGAGTGACAAACAGCTTTAATACTATTCAACTAATTGGATTTTCAATAGAATCATTTTTTACATCAACCGGTTATTCAATTACGGTGTACCTAGAGACTGGTTTCTCGCTACACCGGCTGTACGTGCCGAACGGAAAGCATGTGCGTAATATTTTAGTAGATTCTTTATTGACATCTTTATGTACATTTAGTATTCAGAAGAGAGACATATATTCTGTAATTCGTTTTTATGTGTACAGGTAGCTTAGTAAAATCACCATCACAATTTGAAATGTCGAGCTACACATATTTAAACACGGGATTAATACATGTTTCATGCAGTTTTGGCCCAGTTAAGCTGACTTGACCATGACTCACAAACTTGATTTAAGTTCAGCTCTTTCAGTCATGAAAATGATGAACCTTTAATTTCAAATTATAGTGGGTACCGCAGAACTATCCTACATCCCTAGGTCTACGGCAAAGAACGTGTCGCAAAATTATTTAAAACTATAGCGAAGTTTCATTCGTATTGAATTTCGTAATTTCTTCCTCTAGTATTTCTGAACGTTTTCTGTACATAGCCACCTAAAATAAAATAATGAAATGGAACATATTCTGCGATTGATGGTTCATTCCCAATTAAAGCTGATAAAAGTGAAATTCATGCGCACATGGGATCCATACACACATGTCTCTGAATATATTTTAAAAATTGAAAAATACTCTGCGAAAAGAAAAGCGTACCTGGGTTTCCAATCTCTCCTGTGTGGTCTGCATTTGGGATTCTAATTTCTTCAACTTCCCCTGGTATTTTCTTTTCGCCTTTTCAAATGCAGAAACTAGAGCACTGTCCGGAATATATCAATGGATTATATGTAATTTGTTGTTCTTGTGATCAAAACATATTTTTTCATAACAATATGTGCATTAGCAATACCTGTTGGCACGTTTAAGATCATTCACAAATTCAGCAGATTGTTGGTGGCGGATTTCTGAATTTCGAGATAGCTTTTCCAATGTCTGTACTAGCTCTTGTACACGTGACTTTAATTTCTGCTCCCGTCGTAAGGCATCTAAAAAGTCCTGACTAGTCTGTGTATTTTGATGGGATGCTCGCAATTCGGCCAAAGTGATAGCTGGTGTTGCAGACACATCACTAGCCTCAGTAATGTCCTGCATATGAAATGGATTTATGATTAATTTTTTTAAATATTTATTCCGGTATAGATATATAAGCTGATTCTCCTGACTGACGGAAAACATAATCTAAACACATAAATAGACGGAGGACAGTGTTTTGCCCGGACAACTGATAACTGGCCTAATGACCCACTCCCGAGTACATTTGTATATGTTATAATGCTCCTCGGTTTAGCGATAGTATCGCTTGTAACGCGGTGCTTTTGCCCCTCAAATAGGTGACGAACAATAAGGTATCAATCGACGGGATTGGAAGCAATATACAATGTAGTACATATAGTATAGGTCAGTTATTGAAGAATGAACACGAAATATAACCGTATCACATAACATTTTTGAACAATCTGAATTATCCTAGCTTCTAATTTGTTCGATCATTTCCCTTGCATGTGTGTTTAGATAATAAGTCAATAAATTTACCTTAGTCAAAATACTTGAAGAGGAATAGGCGCTATTGTTCATTAACTGTTGTGATTCCTTTACTTCCGATTTTAAATGTTCAATTTGTACAAGATAAGCTTGTTCTTGAGATTCTTTGCCACTTAGTTGAAGATCGATTGTTGCCTTCTCCTTTTCTAAAAGATAGTTTTGGGCTTTCAATTCTGCTTTTTCCTCCTGAAATAAAAAGGTGCACAATCAAAATGATATGATCTTAGTTATTAAGATAATACAAAATACAAATACCCGGTACATGTCAGTGATTCACATAATGCACGGACCTGTTGACTGAAGTTTTCTCCCTTGGATAAGGGGGCTTAGTAAGTGCAGAAAAAATATGTTGGTTAATTATTTAAAACCCTGTTTTAAGTTTTTGGGGTTTATGTCGGTAAGCTAGTGCCATTCAGCTACCGTCCAACCACCTGCACCCTCACTCTAGTGTCAAGACAGAAAAGTAAATAGCCTATGAGAGAAACATATTTGTGCGCCTGCGCACCCTGATAGTTGTGTTTATTGCAAAATAACTCCCCCGTCCACAATGGTAAGTTATTTAGATGTGATTGTCCAAAATACATGCATAGGATTTGTAATTTGGTCGTGGAAACCGATCAGTGTCTCCAGCATACTTCAAAAGTTACACGCTGCCAGCATGAAGAAATGTTTTGAAAACTATCGGCATGTTTGTTTTAAAATGGCAGACAAATGATAGTCATCCCACTTTTCTAAAGTGCAATTCAAGCGAGAACAGTGGTGCACTGTAACGTATCTAAGAGGTTCGACTAAATTAAAACTACGCCCTTAAAACTATCTAGGAGAGGATGCCTTTAAGCTTCGGAGGGATGGGGGGCACATATGTCCGGCTACTTTCTAGAAATTGTCTACCTAGACTGAATACTGAATGCCCCACTTATCTTTCTTGCGTCATTTAAATCAAAACATTACCATGCCCCCTCGGTTTAATCGGTGGATTAGTGCGCATGTTCACGAACCTTCATAGCCATAAGTTCCTGCATCAGAACCGCGTTTTCTAAGTCAAGTCGTTGTGCATCAGGATTAGGGGCAGAATCGTAACTCACAGGATTGATGTGTACACTTTCCAAATCTACAATTGTCATTTTGATCAACGCTCTGTCATTTTTTAAAAGCTGAATACAATCCCGCAGCTTTTGTTCATCGAGCTTGCTAAATTCGGTATCAGAGCTACTTTCTGTAGAACTTGTCGTGCTGAAATAAGAAAGAATCCGTGTAGGTATGGTGGGCTGTAGTACAATTTATTTATTAACAACAATTCGTAATGTGGTGCATATTCTAACAGCTTTGAATAGTTCATTACCTAGCTGTCCTGCTGTTTGAAGAGAGATCATCCCAAGGGCGAGTTAGACACTTACTGGCCGTACCAGTAGGGGTATCGTTTCTATCACACCGGATAATGAGATGTTTTGCCAAGTGTTCAGCGCTTTTCCTAGCAAGAAAAGCATTCTTCAAGACATCGTTAATATCACAACTACTTTCATCCTGGTCTGGATTCCTACCTATAAAAACAGGATTAATTCCCAGCTGTAATTATCCACATAAAGTAGTACTATTAAAATGAGATTAAGTCGGATATCGTCATTGTGTGCGCTCTATGTATATTCAAAGACTGTGCCAATAAAGAAACGTTTTACCGTTAACGTTATCGTCAGATAATCATGACGCAAACGGATGCAGAGTTGTAAACATGTAGGAATATTTACTAAAAACGGAGAGGTTCCTTCCGCGACATACATGTATATTCTGGGTTGAACGCAATGTATGGGATTACCCGTGTATTAAATAATATTCAACCGTAGCATATAATCATATACTGGTAGCTCTAACATGAGTATCAAATCGTTTGCGTAATGCAAGAAAACGATATGTGTTACATTTTGGCACATACGCATTGTCAAGGAAAATATCCGAATAGCAAAGATTTATAATTGTACCTGCGATACTGCCTAGACCTGCAGCTCTGCATTTCACTAAAATAATATCCAAATCAGTTTCTCGCAATGAAAGAAGTACTTCCATAGCCGCGATAAGTTGATCAGTATAGTTCATGGCAAGTTGAATGGCGGTGAAATTAGACTCGTATTTTCCAATGAGCACAGTGAGCCTATCACAATGAAACTTGGATTCATCCAATGTCAAAGAAAGTAAATCATTTTGTGATTTTAAACTGTCAATTTTACTCTGAAGACGTTCCAATTCAATTTCGAACTCCTTGACCTTGTTCTCGGATATTTGATTGCCGCAAGTGTAAACAGTCTGAATTATTTCCTGAACATTTGAACACTCTTGTAATGTTTGAGCTAAATGCTCTGCCACTTTCGAATTAGGTAGCTGAATAAATAAAGAAAAACACTGAGAAACATATTATGCGCAGATGATGTAATACCGAATAATAAGCCCGATTTTTTCCGATTTTCGGGGTGCTTAATAGAGGTTAAAGTGAATTAAGATCAGAGGATAACGTAACTTGTGCCTAAGAAATTTGAGCAAAATCAAATATCCTGCCTTTACAAATAAACATTAATAAACTGGTCAATATACCCCTTGAGAACTTATTTCTGCTCCTGTCACATGTCTGTCAAAGTAATTTCCGGTCTTCAGTTTCTTCAATTCTGCTAATTTCGTTTCACCGACGTTTCTGAAAGAATATAATGTGCTTATCAGAGTAAATCCAGTTCCAATGGATAAACAAAATGATAATACAACGGGAACTACTTTTTGGGTTATGCACGTTAACACAAATTTGTATCGCTGTTTTATCTAGAATTCACGTTTCAAGTGTTCAACTATCTACAAAGAGGGAAACATTTTGGGGGAGCTTGAGGGCTGTCACAAGACAGTCTGTTTAACAGGTTTTTAGTTGAAAGAATGTTTACAAATTTCTCACTGACTGAACGACATCTGCTAATATACATGAACATGTACCGGTAAACAATCATGTACATGTTTTTGAATTAATACTTGAACAATATTCCATACAGGGAAGTGTTTGTTGATGAAATCATAACTTAAACCGGGTATGTATGCTGAGTTATGCACTTACAGATCGAAAGCTGAATTGGCTTTTTGAGATCGAGTGGGCGTAGATGTTCTGCTGACAACGGGGCTTGCAAACGAGTCTTGGTTATGGTATCTTGATTGTAACTCTCCAATCTTAAGGGAAACAGACCAAGTGTTATGTTTTTTATCAGAATATGTATGTAAGACTTTTGTGTACGTGTCAATCTGCCACCATCGGTGGAACCATATCAGAACCATGGGTACCATATCAGTACCATGGCCCGTAACAAACTAATAGAATACCAATGTACAATTGTACCTGTACATTTACATTTGTGTACGTGCTATTAATTGTTTTACAAAATTGGGCACATTTCTGTAATTTATCAGAGAACGCCTTCAAATTGCAATATATGGAAATACTCTTGAATTGTACAAGTAAGCCGTTTTGATGTGAGGTCAAAATACTTTTGAGTAAAGAAATATTCGGATAATTGGTCAACTTGAATGAATTTGATAAATCCTAATGTGTATATAATAATTAAAAGCGATATTGAGTACCGGTAAATAGAGAATATGAGGACTACAGGTAAATAGGTAAGTGAGTCTATTGCATTATTGACAACCTTGCGTTTGTATTTATCTCTCTCTTCCCTCAAACTTCCAACTGTGGCACGTAATCGGTTGAGTTCTACCTCTTGCCGACCAATTTGATGATGATAACCATCGTTTTCAGCCTGTAAACCTTTTACTTGCTTGTAAACGGGTGAATTGTCACTTTTAGTGACGTTCGGCTCCATGGACGTAGTGGAACGTAATGCACCCGAAAAATCAATTGGCTGCTGTGAAACGAAGTAAATCACCATTGAGAAGATTAGTCATGCATACTTGTGTCAATGACATTCAGTAACAGTAGAAACTCAAATCAATATGACAAAACTAGGTTGTAAATACCGGTATATTGTTAAGGTACTGCTTTGCAACATGGATTATTAAGAATGTGCGCACACAGTATGCACATTAATACTAGATGGACATGTAGAATGTACATATTGTCACTAACCTTGAGTTGGGTAAACCCAGGATAGCCTGAAATACTGATTTTAGATTCCGATTGTTTGTAAGCGGCTTCTTGATCAACCCATTTATCTTGGTCACACTTGTGTTTTATGGCGTTCCAAGTTTCATTTATATCACGTGATAGCCCTGCGTTTCCAACGTCCACTTAAAAAGAGAAAATGTATAATGCAATTGGTTTGTAAATAGCATATGTGCACATTTCCTTTATATGACTGCATACGCCGATCGTACTTCTGCTCAGTGCATGCGATGTTTTGTTCAGAAACATACTGGCATGTTAATCGATTAAAAACCGCAAGGACAATATCTTGAGGACTACATTCGCATATCTCAACACTGAAACATGCATAATAACATATATCGAAACATATGCATCGTGATACTTCATTATATACTGTAACATTAGTCATCAGAGTAAATTGGCTGTTCATTTATTCACAAGTAAATGTGATAAGAAATATAAATTTTACAGGCGTACATTGTATATACACATGTGTACCTTGAATAAGTTTACGGAGTTATATAATGACAAATGAGAACAAATTTTAAGAGGGTGCAAGGGTGCTTTCCAATACCTGTCCTTGTCTTTAATCGGCTTCCGTTGTTTTCATGATCACTGGTATCCTCAATACTTCTATTGCTTATGCACTGTTCATCAGAATTTGCATCATGCTCCTCTTCTTCCCTGTTGAGAGATCATATGCATCAAGTGATATACCGGTACTCACAATTGGTCAAACCAAACTCTTAAATATTCATCTTTTACGCTGGCATGATTATACGCATGCTTTTATTTTGAGTAGGTGTTCGAAATCCGCTCGAATATTCCTTGCATTAGGGTAGCAAAATTACTGAAATTGTCAAGTAAATTTAACTGATACCATCAGTTAATTATCCACAAGAAATCTTCCAAACGGCGATTCAAGTTAGGAATGATTGATATATAGGTCTATGCATGTATGCAATAAAGGGTGATAAATATTAACATATCGCTTGATGAACTATTCGCTGAAGTCATTCTACTTTGTTAAAAGGATGATAACGTTCGGCAAATGTTGTACACTTTTCAGTGCAGCATGTTTAGAATATGCGCGATTGAAAATACATTTTATGCTATCGATATCGTTTCGGTCTGTATGTCGGTGTCGGCGTTTTCAGTCGCCGTACCACACGGGGTCAAGTTGAAATATACCTGATAACATTGATTTGAGTTCTATCTATTTTCTTCCTAAGTTCGGCAATGACACTGTGAAGTTCAGTAATCCTATCCTCATATCTGACAGATATTTGTTCAACCTTTCCATGTAAATCTCTCTGTGACCTCAATTTCTCCGACTGAAATATGATAGTAACATGCATTTAGGCCTATATAAGGGTGATTGAAACAAGCGTACTTTGAACGTACATGCATGCATGCGTATCGACATATTGTTAATTTAATTAAGAAACGGAAAGACTTCCTCTGCGGCATTTACCCCAGGAGTAGTAAAAAGCCTTTTCTAGGCTTCTCCAGCGGGACCCTGTAATTACTGTTTCTCGATACCTTCTCGATTATGCAATTAAGCCAAGGGCGTTATTGATCAGTTGAATTCTCTGTCACACCTTCTAAACAAAACAATAGCTTCGATTTTGTCGACTCACCGCAGTCGACTTATGAAAGAACTCAATCAATCGGACTGGAGTAAGGTGTTAGATGTTTGAGTCTACTAGTGATTTTACTTTTAACATTCACTTTTTTACGCTTTCTCGATTTACACCGCAAATTGCGTGAGCGCGCCTTTTTTGTTATAATTATGCAGTAGTCAGACTTCGTCAATTGCATTTTCAGCTTGGCTCTAAGCTAGACTAGACATATCAAATGGGCATTCATGGCAACGGTTTTCATATCGGCTGTACTAATATGTCACTAAAATCGTCCGAAACCGAAATCAAATGGAATTTTCTAGCAGTTCATGTAAAATTGGTGTCTCAATGGAGTCTCTAGTTATTCTTAAAAGAGCTAATTAAAACAAGTTTGGCCGTCTCACTTGATAATATTTGCAAACGTTAGCCGGAGGTCTCCGCAGCCAAAAAAATTCCTATGTCAAAAGTCCCCTAAAACTATATTTGTTACCCTCTAATTTAGCCGAAATTGTATTTGGGGTTATAACTGAATTTGTAAATTTAAATTATATAAGAGTTGGGGTTGAATAATTTTCAAGAGATATGTTTGAAATATTGTGGAGTACTATTGGTCCCGATTACGCGGCGGGCACAAACCACAGACATTGTTACCTAATGTTAGGACAACATTGTCACATCACTATGTCTAAAACTTGTCACATTTACCGACAAAGTGATACAAGCACAATAGTTCTGATTGATAGCATTGAGAAAATGTATGTTACTTTAAAACAATATTAATTGGGCTATACTATATGGTGTTCGCAATAACTTGTATAACTTGCAAAACTTCTAAAATATTGGAGCCAAGCTGTGCGCATTGGTGCGGGCTCCTCTCGTTCCACATGCAATTGCAAGGTACCACAGGAGAAGCCTGGAGAAGGCTTTAATTTCTTCCTACGTCTTAGGTACTCGAGTACCGCAGGAAAAGCCTCAGTCATTAAGAAATACAAAGATCAGATTAATGTTGACGAGCCTTTTAAACATTCTCCGCCAGGGAAACAATTTTTTTTTTTTGAATATTTTTTTTTATATTTATGAAACTTTTGAAGGAGATTCCTACTTTTTTGACTAAAAGTTGATTAACTTCTGGCTAGTGATAGATTAGTAAAAACGAATGAACAGTTTGATGTAATGGTGAAAAAAATGACAATCAAAGATGAGTAGTACTCCAATATTAAATAGGTTTTTAGGGTATGTTATAATATACGCAGAGATTTCTTGAAGGGTTGGAAAAGTAGATATCAAATATGCCAAATAAGATCCGAACGAGCATGTCAACGTGAGGGCCCTATTGATCGATTGCATGTGATGGAGTGGAACCCTTATCCCTCCGATTAAGTGCATGTAATACAGCTAAATTGACACTACAGTGGTGGACATGGGTTTCATCTGTAGTTATCAAACAATAAATAGATTAAGGGCTCACATTTTATTAAAGATGATTAAGTGCATAATACTATGAAAACTGAAAACCTGTTGTCGGGATAATTGTTTCTCTATGGAATCCTTTTCTCCTATGACTTGGTGTAGCTTACTGGAAAGTTCGATAACCTCTCCTTTCAAAGAATTAAGAGCTGCAAGATGTAGCTGAAATATGTTTGAGAAAAGTCGAAAGTCTCATTATGTGTATTGCATGTAAAAAACGTACCTAAGTTTCGGATACTGTGAACACAGATTGTGAACTAGAACTCACGTTTCTTGGCATGCTCTTCACGTGTAAATATTTCAATGGAGTATACTTGGATAATAGTTCATTTGATTGTGCGCGAAAATCTTTAACTGAGCTATGTCGATCGTAATCATCTGTCGGAGGACATATGACTACGTCGTTAGAACAAACACTGAGTCTAGAGCGGGCACAACTCCTAGAATTACATTCCTCATCATCAGGCGGATTTGAGAACGCCATCGACCATCGACGCGATAGCTTTTTGTACATCGTATAACCCAAGGCGCAATCACCCGGAAAATACAACTGCATCGATAACAACCAAGTTAAATATTGATCCAAAGGACGAACATTTTGCCTAGACAACCGAATTATATATAGATTTTAAAAATTGGGTGGTTCTTTACACAAGGTAGGCGAGCCCTTGACACGTTAGTCAAAAAAACATAGGTAGACAACTATAAATATCACAGCTATCATGTAAATATGTATACAATGTAAGATGTTCGAGTGTATATTTCCAATTCGGAAATAATCAGCGGGCGTCTAGCACTTTTATCAAATGACAATACTCACAAATCACGGAGGCGTATTATGCAATTCATCTCGTCTGATCATTAATTATGCCCGTGAGAGAAAAAGCTCGGAAAGTGACCTACTTTCCCTCTCTACTCACTCTCTCTACGCGTCTTTCAAGGCATCTTAAACAGTACATGCATGCCTATAGGTTGGAGGGCATATCGCAGTTTTAGTGATTATGGGAAACTACTTGAATTTGATTGATAGAGAAAATAATTTTGAAGTAATCAGGTCACAAGAAAATAAACTTTTTACCCTGAACACCACAATAAAACTAATATACATGAACATGTAGTACGTGGAGATCCTGGTAAGCATAAACATGCATGTAATGTACTTCTAAGTCGTATACAGGGATAAATAGCATTGTTGTAACTTCACGAATATTACTTACTGAATTAACTATTTCGAGAAAATTTGGGAATCCCAAATTTTCGCAGCTTTCAGAGTACTCGATTATTCGTTGCAGGAGCTCAGGGGCCTGGATTTCCGCTAATTTGATCAAAGAGCTCCGTTCTGGCGAGAGGTCCCTGGTTCCACTATCGTAATCACCACTACTTGGGGGTATACCTTAAAGCGGTGATTAATTATGATTAAGGCACTTATTTGTAATTTCAATGCATTCATTTGTAAAGTAAGCAAACCTGATAAGGTCACTTGAAATTAATTCACTGTATCTCAGACCCCGTCCGCATCGGCCTGAAACCCCCGCACCCTTTTATTTGTGATTTAAAAAAATATACAAACACTGCCGCACCCATCTTTATAGAAAATAAAAAAAACTGCCGCACACTAATATAAGAGTATTTGGACAAAAGGTAAATCAAATTTAAGGTAAATTTCGGGCAGCAGATTCTCTATTTTTCCATTACTATGGTGTGATCTTCCCACGAACACACCCTCAACCTAGACACATTCCCACCCCCAACACACAAAGTCGCGTTGCAAAGTAACCCCTGAAAAAACTACCGCAACATCCTTACCTTAATTTTCTTAAACACCCCGCACTAACCACGGCATAATAGTTATAATTAAGAAAACAAAAGCCTGAGATACAATATATAAAGTTTATGTGGCCTAAACACCGATTTGATCTTACCGAGGCTGTTATCACTGCTATCAGGAATCATAAGGTTTTGGCTAGACGATCTTACTGTCAGGTTTACTAAAAGTTCTTCCCTACGTTTTTCTTGCTCGATTTCAGTCACAAGGCCCATTCGACATCTAACAAAATCATCAAAGGATATGTGTCCAATACCGTCTATTCCAAGCTGTGTTGTTATTTCACCATAGGAATCCTCCATCCCCAAAAGATGGCACATTTGTAAAAGATCATGTCTGAAAACATAATTGATGGGCATATGCACATATTTCTTGCAATCAAAAAATGATCTGACCGACTCTCACTCTCTTTGATGTTTTTTGTCAAGCGAGTTCATCCACCTAACATCGTCAAAGTCAAGCAGAGCAGCATGATGAAAAGGATGATCGTCCAAATCCGTCAGTAATAGACCTGTTCTCAGATCACTATTTTCCGGAGGAAGATATCCGGATTTTATTATCAACCAATGGGAGCAGGCGGGCACTTTTCTTGGGTAATGGTACATTGTCAATGGGCCCAAACTGAAAGTAACTCTTTTTCAAATTGAGAGAGCTTGAATGATAGGGACCGAAACAAATGAGGTGCCAATAAGTTATTGTAACTGTCAGAGTTTGTGCTTATTGATTGTTGATATATTTGGGGGGATTATCTCATGCCTAATGTCAAAAAGTAGCCCGCCTCATCCAATATTCCGGGGAATTCCTAACTGAGAACAGGTCTATTGCTATAGCTATTTCCTTTGATCTGTGCGAAGTTGATGAACAACATCGCCTGATACATCCACAGGACACCTGTCCATCATCCCGTTGATATGCTGTCACCTGTCTTTTGCTGTCAAACTGTACAGCTGCCAACTTTAAGACACAACGTGAAACAAAGAAGAGGATGACAAACAGGTGACATAGGAACAACATCAATTTCCGATTCAGTTGTTGTGTCATCATTTATCAACAGAGATCGCTAGATCATTTACTTGCGTTTCCTGTGGATATTTCGTGTGATGACATATTATTAAATTGAATTGCTATAGCAATTGTTGACAGAATTGGGCGATCATCAGTCACTGATTACATTTAAATCCATGACCGCCGAGATAATATTTTTATTTTCTAGGCGCGACCTCCGACACAAAGCCACATTTTCAAAAATTGTAATTGCAGCATTTGAAGTTGTTTATTTAGGGTCTACGACATAAGGCCGACAGTCATAAGGCCGACACGACAAAATGCAGACACGACTAAAGGCAGACACAACATTTGGGCGCATATCGATGGACGACAATGGGCGACAAAATAAAGTATTTAATGTGATTCTAAATACGAAAGTCGTGGGGTGTTTTTTAGATGAAATCAAGATTAAGAAGTTAATCAAATCAAAGAAATACAAATATAAAACCACAAGAATGATAAAGCATAAATCATAAATTCAAAATTAACATAAAATAACAAAATACATATTAGTACTGTATATTCATTATGATAAACATATCAAATGATTATTACTCGTATGTTGATACGGTGAATAGATATATTTTAAATTGGAGTTGGAATTGGCCTTATGTCGTTCATAAATGTCTGGGGGGAAGGGTTGCAGGCAATGCTCCTATAGCCATTCTTATTGAAGAAGAAAATTACTATATCTGATAGCGAAATTAGTCTCACCCGATGGAATTCGTGAACATTGATTGTCAATATTAGCAGACAAAGTGGTACATTTACAAGTACGATGGAACTGTAATGCCCAGGCTTTTACTCGAGTCTAAGGGGAGGGCGTATCCATATTTCGTTGATTACGTTGAAAACGTTCAGCCAAATATTAAGATGTGAATTGCCTAGTTTCAACACAGGTTTACAAAACTACATGGCAGATACATGTAAACAAATACAAATATGTTCAGGGTTTAAGAAATGTACGGTGTCCGAAATGAGTAAAAAGAGCTTCCCTCCATTTTAATAGGCCATATTGTCAAATCATTACCTCCAAAAGTCCTATGGACAACGATTAAATTTGAGAGTGAACAAATTTACTATCTGGCCCAAGAGGGTTTGTGGTGATTAATAATACGATACCTATCTATCAATCCATCATTGTCTCTGTCACATGTATGAAATAGTCTTCGCAGGCGTTCTTCTTCTTCAGTTGAGCTAGTTTCACTTGCTGATGAACTATTTTTTGATGCTGTAGCACTGCCGCCATCCTCTTCGATGTGCTTCACGGTTAGAGGATCCATTTTTCCTACAAAAACAACTCCATTACTTTATTTATGTTATGGTGGAACCAGGGTGGAACAAAGCACGAATGTCTAAAGCGCATCATAGAAAATATCCTACGAGCGGTGTAACTAAAACTATGACCCGCAATAAGAAAACTTCGTACTTCGCTCCTCGTAGTAGGGTTGATAAGATATAATGATAGTAGTACGTATATTCAATTACCAAACTGTAATATGGCTGGCCCTCAGAAGAGACGTCAGCAGATAAACTTAATTTAAATGGGAGGAACTCCTCTGACATGTCGAAAATGTCACACAGGAGTTTGAGCTGGCGGATGTTTAACACAGGTCGTTTTACTTTGTAGTCTGGCCTGGCTCTCCTGATTGATTTCCGGTTCCAGGTTCACGTGCGCTGTGCGTCTAAGTGCTGGTTTAAGCTGTGCCATGCGAAGAAACTCTTGAGTGCTCCCAGAACGCTGCCTATGTCCGTGGGTGCTTTGTTGTCTTCTAGCATGTACTGGGCGAAGACATGGACGTCACTGCTTGTGCTCTGCCGCGGGTCAAAGCAGGCTCTGTACGCGAAGACTTCGAAAGAGCGGATCGCGCTTTTATAGTTCTTCCAGGTTCCTGGGCGCCATATCTTCTCCAGCCTGGTTTGGGCCCTGGTGCACAAGCTATTTACATCCACTGAAAATACACAAAAAGTAAAGTTAAAGTCTGGATTTAAAATCAGACTTGTCTGGCTAAGCCAGTGTATTTGTTGTATGTGGAATACTTGTATTCTATGTTGCCGCTATGCGGCATGAATGAAGTTATTTATAACCATATTATGACTTAGTCAATCTCACCTTCGCCATATCTGGCAATAATACGTGTCATTTGTGCACTAAATATCTTGGGATATTGTGACGTGCGGAAAACTTTACAAGTTCTGAGGTGCCTTCTGGTTTTGTATGTACCCGCTTAGAAAGTCAGGTCTGACCATAGTGACCCCGGGAGCATGTGAGACCAATAATACTATGTCACTTGTGACACAAAAATACCATAATTCCCGTAAAACTGCTGCGATAATTTTGTTATTGGTTTTACCAGTGTTAATCGCAAAGACAGTGTTGGAATTGTCGCACAGAACTGAAGCAGTTTACCACGCAATTGGTTGAGGAACAGTCTGACGCAGAATAAAAGGTTTAAACATTCAAGTTCTGCTATGCACAAGTTTAACTACAATAAATGGAAAGGGAATTCATAAGCGCAGAAACCGATATGTTTGATAAAGCCCTCCGCGCGCATCTACTTCCAGAGTGAGTTCACTCTGGGTGAAGTCTCTGATTAATGCTTTCCCCTTGTACGCTTGTAAAAACAGAAAGAACCATTTCAGATCAATTAGTGTTAATTCTGGGACTTTTTTCACTTCTGTACCCGCGAAACTGCACATAAATTCTCTTAGAGAATTCATAAAATGCTTAGCGTTAGGTGTAAGTTTGCTACAGTGTTGGATTTTACCGAAAAGCGACTGAGTTTCCTTCTGGTTCAAAATTTGTTTGTCCGCCACTTTGGCGCATAGCGAAACACACTCAGATACTTTGGAGCTTTCAATGTACATGTACATGCTATCAGTATCAAATATTACGCCAACCCATGTCAGCACTTTTGAGGGTTCTACACATTTGTGCGGGGCTGTTTCTAAGCCGAAATCCTTGAGGACTGAAATAAAATGATTGTATTGTACATCTGCCGTAAGTTTGTTTTGTGGGCAGACCCCGCAAATGTCGTCTATATAGGCTTTGCAGTTGGTGTTGCGTTCCTTCTTTGCCACAAAACACAGCGCATCCGTGCCTTAAACCAAAAGCGATACGCCGGTCAAAGTAATAATTATTATTCCAGTGCATGCCTAATAATGGGTAATCCCAGGGATCTACAGCTAATTATCTGTAGGCCCTGGATAAATCAATCTTAAATAGATAACAATTCCGCCCTTGGTTGGCGATCAATGTAGCGATGTCTAATGGTGTGGGTAAACGCCCTTTGTAAGGGCAACCTTCATATAAGTGTTTGTGTGAGAAACCATTAACAGAGAACCCAAATGGGAAAGATAAATCTAGAATTACTCTAAAATCAAAAGAATCTTTATTCGCGTCATTGTCGGATTTATACGCAGCCACTCAAACGAGGCATCTGCAAATGGAGGAGAAATACTGTCAAATGACAGTTCAGTATCTATATACTTGGTTAGCGCTTCAGGTTGTGATTTGGCAGACTGGTGATTGTCTAGGTCCAACTTGTGGAAATTATCTCCCATAAACCCCACCGGCCAACCGTAATCAATGAAGTCGCAAAGTTGTTTATCACAGTAATCTGCTAGTCTTTCCCACCAAACCTGCGTGGGAAGATTTGAGATTTTTAATCTGGTGCCCCTGTAATTCGGCACGCCGAAGTTGCGGACAGATTCGTTAGTGGCTGCTAACTCTTTATGATCTCTCAAGAACGCGGCTGTAGGAGCCACATTGCGCCAAGTAAGGTCCCCGACATAAGGGAATTTTTGGCAACAGCTCAGGATCAGCGCCTAGCGCATCTAACACATTAGGGTATTCTTGAACAAAAACGTCTGAGACGCCAACTCTTACACTATTGATGTTTCCACAGCTGAATGTGGAAAACGAATCACCATGTATGGTGCCAACTAGTGAGAAATTTTCTTCCATCTAGCCAGAGTTCTCACCTTGAACGCATAAATCTGTATCAAAGATTTTAGCTAAATGCGGATCGACTACCTTCTTCTGGTTCTTAAGTAATTTCCTCAGCGAAGACGGTAGCTTGTTGGATTTATTCCTAACAATTTTAAAACGAGAGACAAAGTCATTAGATTTGTTCTACTTTTGAGTGACCTTATCCGGTAAACACTATCCGTTGCGGAAGGCGTTGTAGCGGCTAAGGTTACTATTTTACTTGTACCACTTGTGCAAACTGATGGCGCCGCCTGTTGAGCTTTCTTAAGGGCCAGTTTTACGTTGAAAATTGGCTTAGGCGCGGCTTGGATTTTAGGAATTTTAGCCTCTGGGACCGAATTGGTATAAACATTGTTGTTTACTGAATCAGACGCGCTTGCAGTCTGTGTAGTGGGAGTAATTATTTGCCCCCCTTTTGAGGGGCTCTGGCGTTTTTTGAGATGCTACTCAAGTTTTCCTTAGCAGGGTACTCAAAGGCCGGGTGATCAGCTGCAATGTCTATCTTATTTTTCTTGCAAAATTCGCAGATATGCAGCCATTCTACTTTCTCGTCTTTGTGAGTGTTGTCAAAACGACAGGTACCCTGATTGAAAAACCTGCAAACAAAACTTCTCTGGCCATTACTGCTGTCACACCGCTTGCTTTTGCGGTTGTTTGTTTTACCGCCACCTGTATTAGGAGAAGATGAATTAGTTGCAACTACCGCGTAAAAACTGGTGTCCATTTCTGTGCCGGTGTTTTGTCTCTCATACCTCTCCATGCCGCATATTCTACACAAAGTCATGGCTTCCCAATTTGTTGGGTGTATTTCGCGGTTTTCAAAGCCTCTTAAAACCGCGCGGTGACCAGCTCTCACTGCTGGCCATCCCCTTTCTGTAACATCTTGTAAAAAGAGAACATAATAATCTAGCAGGCCTCTTGTCATGAAATGTTCTTCACCATCCGGGGTATTCTCAAGCATTAATTTGAAACATCCCAAAAACATTTCCGAAACCCTGAGGTCTTTAAAATGAATCTCGGGACCATCTATCTTCTGGACTCGCATTTGCGTCCAGACAAAGGGTAAACATGACACATCTGTGGCAATCTTAGTTTCACCGCTCTTCTTACTGAGGAGGGATTTCCCTGTGCTCACTTTAGCAACTGAATCTATTATTGCGTCTTGTGCTTGAGAATTGCCCGGATTGTTTGAGACATCACTCACCACAGAGTAGTTACCTGGAGAATTATATCTCATCATAATGCCAAAAGGTCCCATTACTATAGCTCCTGGCTGCATTCTGGAACCCTGGTTCTGGGCCCTAGGCACTATGCCTTTCTGAAGAGAAAGTTCCTCCAATCTTTGAAGAATTTGTTCATTAGTGGCATGAGATTGCATTGCCGTTTCAATGTTTCTCTCAACCTAACCACTGATCTTGCTGATAGACAAATCTTCTAAATTATTGCCCATCTCAACTACTGTTTTATCGCTTTTAGCGGACTGGTTTTTATTAGCGTATGATTTACGATGAGTGACCTTCTTTTTCTTAGACGCTCTTTGGTTGTCTAAATCATCATCATCTGACAGTGCTTCAAGTTCAGATTGATTTCCATCTGACTCTTCATCTGCCGAATGCATGTCTAGAAATTGACTGAATTTTTGGGCCCCATTTTTAGCTTTTATGTTATCTAGCACTTCAGTGGCATGGTCAAGAGAAGAAGCATTTACTTGCGTTGGGATAGACACCTGACCTGTGAGGTCAGTTTGAGAACCTGTAGAAGAACCTGTACATGACAACTTTTGTTCCAAACGTTTGCCACCTAACTCGGTTTGAGAACTCGCAGAAACGAAAGAAATGTCAATAGTATTTACCACCGCGTCCAAAACTTTAGTTTTCGGCGCATTTGGTACTTTCTTGGATTTACTTCCAGGCATGTCTGTAAACGAAAATGTTTGAGCTGAGGCCGTAGCCCTCGTAGCTCTTGCTGGAAAAACGATAGAAATGTTATTTATATTAGCCCACTTAGCTATTTGGTCAGGACCTGACCGCGTACACTTCTCGTTGATTCCGCCGGAGTGTTTTGACCTGCAAATTTCGCAAAAACTCTCAGAAACTTGATTGTCCCTACTGTTCTTCGACATGCCAACCTAGCCACAATCCTTAGATGTCTTAATCCAAAATTTTTCCATAGATAAACTATGATTTAATAGCCTAAACTGGGAAGAGCTCCGGGACACTTACAGCAGACGACTTTGTCGTTATTTACAAAACACTCACGTGAATTCATGACGTCACAAGCCTTAGGCACGAACTCTGCGCTGCATGTCACCGGTTGTCGCGTACCACAAGTATGCACAATTCACTCTTCCCATAATGCAACGTCATTACAGACGAGTGCAATGACCATCAACTTAATCCAGACTAGTTAACAATAGATACTTGATAGTGTAACACGCTAAGATAATGGAATAATAACGATGAAGCAGGTACCAATCTTGGTTTGGAGGAGTTAAGGTTTTATTCTCGAGCAGTGTGGGTAAAGTATTAACGACGATAAACGCCAAACCGCCAAACCAAGACCAGTATTGCAACATGAACAAATCCGGCGACAATTAAATTACTAGCTATCAAGATGCAAACAAATTTTACAGGTTAAAAGCAAATCAATTTGAACTTTTTAAATATTGGGTTTCTGCTGGGTCATGCGAAACGCATGTACAGTTTAAAGGCATCTGAGGTCCAGGTTCCCTGTGACTTTATCGCATCTGTTGGAACACTCAGGTCATATAAGAAAGAGGCCACGCCTCTTCGTAAACTATGTGGGGTATATTTCCTGTTCGTCAGGCCTGTCCTCGAAAGTGCTCTCTTCAGGAGCTTTCTAAATTTTGCCCCTGTCAGTGAGAGTTCGGCAACCAAGCGTAAACGGAGGCGGAGTCCCAACGGCTTCAGTTTGACGTCTTTGATGCGTGATTGTTTGCTCATATCGAAACCTTGAAGAGTGGGGGTAGTGAGGTTGCTGACACGAAGCAAACCTAAGAATGTGAACAGTACGCCCAATTTGACAGGTAACCAAGTGTTGGCCGAGTCCAGGAACTTACACGATTTTCGAAGATGTCCTTATTGTACCCAAGTTCTACGCGGCTTATGTCCAGAGGGTAATCTATCGAGTGCACAATAAATCCTTTTCCACCATTTCGAATCAGTCAAGTGGTTGTTTCATGTGAACCAGTCCATTGTCGTCCTAACTCCTTTGACCGTCCCCGGCTTCAGTCTATCTTTAAGGAGCATCCAGGGGAATGCTTGTACGTCCTCGATATCACAGGAGGAAAACTTCAGCTGGAAGCAACTGCAGAAAGCCATGAAGGAGATCAGCGCTTGTCTGTAACTTCTCCAGGTGGAAGGGCGGTGTGCCTCCGTCAAAGTAATCTGGCCTGCTTCTTTAAGCGCCAATAAACTTATGTAGGAGAAAATTGTATAAAGCATATTAAGACCGCCACCAGCTGATCAAAATTAGTCTTGCCGTGTACCATTATTTCATTTATTTTATTATTACTACATTTAATGTCCCGACATTACCTAGTTCAAGCTACCGAGTAAGGACTTTATAAATTTATTCGACGTTGGTACTGCTGGCTCCTTCGCTTGGGCTATAAACAAAATTTAAAATTAAATCAATACAATAACATTTCATATTTTATCCAATTAATGCATGTTCAATGGACATTCTATATTTCATAATCAAATTTTATATATTTTATCGGCCTCGCCATGGCATTATTTAGCTTTCGCGAAATCGATCTCAATCACCGCCCGCACCGGGGGTGTTTATGTCTTTGTTAATCATGAGTTCACCTTCTGTAGAGTATCCTTCTCCACATCGTCCCATCTGATAGGCACAGCTGTCGCCGCCTCATCTACTTCTCTTCTTGGTTCAGTTAGTAGCCCTATCCTATCTACGCAACGCCACCTATTATTGGTGCTAATCGCCCCTCTACTAAGAACGTCCGGTAAGCCCGTCAGAACCCCCGGCCTATGTTCGACAAACAACTGTATATCGGCGAGATAAACTAACAACTAGACTTCTTTGGTAATTGCCGCCAAAATTGGATTTCTAGCCTTGCCTGACTTCAGGGTTGTGATTGCACTAATGTTGTTGCAATATACTACTAGAGACTTCCCTGTCAGCTCGTTTCGGAAAAGTCTTAGGCACACCAATATGTTAAAGCATTCAAGTTTGGTGATGGACCAGCCGCCGCTACTAATGACCAGGGAGAAATCAAAACCATTGCAACCGATATCCACCACGATTCCCCCTGCCCCCAATAGGCAGCTATCAACATATACCTGACAACTGGGTACTGTGAAAGATCT
>JAXGGS010693228.1:0-19760 GCA_035585475.1 Armandia brevis
GTCAGGGACTGGTTAGACTGTCCCTCCGCTGTGCTCAGGTGCAGCCTGCCGCTAGCCCCTCTAGCCGGACTCTCTCTCTCTCATCATAGTTTCATACAAGTCTTCCCTAAACTCTAGTCCTATACCATTATTAATCATTTCTAATCCTAACGCCCTTCAATTGGTTTACAATCAGGATGTTTATGAAGAACTGTAGTCATTCTAAATCTCTCATTACAATTACAAGTTTAGGTTATCAAATCTAACATGTTAGATCTCACTATAATTATTAAGCTTAAATAATACAAGTAATTACATTGAAGTTGCAAGGACGACCGTATGTTTCTATCCGCTTTTCATGTTTGATTTGATGGTTTTCCCCAAAGATGTGATTCGGCAATAGGACTGGCGCATCCCAAGAATTTATCAGAAATGTATTTGCGCGTGTCTTGTAATCAGCGTAAAAAAAACTTCTGACGAATGTAATAATTCGAGATGATATTGTTACAACTCATGTCAGATTTTATTACTGTTCAATCTTTGAGATATACATGACTGATCCTCGACTGAATGTTCTGGAAAAATGTAACATGCATATGCACCGATATATTCATGAATAAATCAAATTTGGGAAAAAACGAATAACCCTGCTAACTGCTGACTATATCCTGAATCCTGTTTTTTTCACGAAATTATTTAGTAGTATGTACTTTGATCAGTTAGAGAAATTCGCCATCGGTTTATTCTAGTAGTGTTCCTTTTTAGTTGCGTTGATATGCGGCTGCCTTTCCAAGCTTTCATATAAGCTAGAACAAATCACTGCTTCCTGATAATCCGCATACTACTTAATCATTGCTGGATCTTCCGCATGAATTACGTCCTCAGGTTAGTGGGCATCTCAAAAATCCTGCGAAAGATGAACAATATTCACAATTTTCTATCACGAGAGTCTGTACAGTGGGCCTATCGAGTTACCATGTGTTCCAGTGGATTACATTTGACTCGCTTTTTAGAGAAGAATAAAAAACCCAATTGGGGACACATTTTCGCTTTACATAGCTTTAAATTGAAGTGTTATACTGAGAGTCCACTGTGTTCGGTGTACTAGTTTGAAGAGGCCTGGCCGATGGCTTCACTTTGTGATTACAATCACATCATGGTCTGGCACAATGCCGACTGACGATCGCGATAGGTCTCGTTTTCACCTGAACTGTTTTTTCTCCCACAACTTTTAATCATTCACTGCTGGCAGAACAGCAACAGAGTTTCCTTGTTAACACATATCTGTACGGGAATCGTATATATACATCAACGGTTGGACAATTATCGCAGCACTCCATCTGCTGAACACATTATTTGTCTCGATGCCTAATTTTTTTGAATCACCCATAACCTAGAATGCCTCGTCTAAATATTTGCACAAGGTCAGATAATTTCGACCTTGAAATGAAAACTATATTATATTAAGCACTTTGCAATAGCGAAGCATTCGCCGCTGGGCCTTACAATTTTGAAACAATAAATGATTTGTAACATGAACAGTGTCAGCATCAAAATTACTGAAATGAAAAAGGTTCTGTAGATTTTGTGATCAATTCAATTTCAATTTTTTATTCGAACTGTTATCTCACTTTAAATAATAATTGAAATCTCAGACAAAGTGTCAAGTTCTGTTTTGACATCAATTAGTTCGTAACTATTGAATTCAAATTTATCTGAGGTGAACATGGTTATGGAATGTATATCACTCTTATAGTCATTTTTCTCCGGTTAAAACTCATCGCACAGGGGGTTGTGACGGTGTGATTCTAGCAGCACGGTTATGGCAAGAAATGTATTCATATTTTAAAGAAAGTCATATATTCATGCATGGTGTGATCTCCTAATAGCCTCTATGCAAATTTTGGATATGATAATTATATACCGGTTCTGATTGTGACAATTGGGTTGGTAATCTTGATCTGGTGTAGCTGTGTTATTGCTTGCAGTAATAACTAGTGTGGCCGCCATCAATTACCTAATGATGGCCACGTTAACAGGTATTTTTAAACAGGTAAATATTTACTTTGAATGCGATATGACTTAAGATATATATCTATTCGGGCTTCTTGACACACACCTTATTTATACATCTGCAATGATCTAAGATTCCACAAAAATGCTAAAACAGTCTAAACTTGACAAAGTACTCTGACAATATCGTTACTATGGAACCATGATTAACGAGCAAATAACAGGCAAAGGTTAAGACAGTGATAAATGGATTCACGTGGCCAGAAACGTCTCCGAAATCTGTGGTTTTCAGATCACTAATACGATCCCATACTAGCACACTTTTTCCAAACCAGCCATTTAGAAATATGAAATGAATGATAAAATTCAGTTATATGATGCAATAAATGGAACTTATATTGATGAAGAGTTGATATGACAAGTTATGACCACTTCGTAATATGGAATACTTTTTATAGTTATGGTGTAGCTAATCATGGGAATTATGAAATCTTCCTGTAATATTTATTCGCACATCTCACTGAAATATGACTAGATATATTCTCCTATATATAGACAATAAGCATTCCATATATACTTATTTCCCCTCGTACGTATTTACATGTACTGTGTTGTGCGTGTATGGGTACTTAGAGTTAAATGCGACCAAATATCTGTAAATAATTGCTTTGTTATATTATGTACTTCATACTATAATGACTTTCTTGGACTAGTTTTTGAACTACCTAACAAACGAATTCAATGAAACCGCTCTTCAGATGTTTTCGGGAATACAATCGGGAACCCTTCGACAACAACAACTCCATCCAGTCAGGACTTAAATGTTCGAGAAGTCTACGCCAAATCAATCATTGTCAAAATCAATATCAACAGAAAGGTCTCGCTCACGTGAAGATAGAGACCGAAAACATGGAAGCTCAGTTTGACACAATCAGTGAACTGACACCTACAACAATCCAACTCTTCATCTGTCAGCTGAGGTATGTATCAAACTAAATGTAAATAGAAATGCCTCATCACGATCCTGACTACTCGCCTCTACTGAGACTCACACAACAATTAGTAGCGACAACACATTTATCACGGCGAGAGGGCTGATAATACCAGGCGGATTGGTTGGTCAGTTCTCACTAGACGTCCATTGTGTTTATAACTAAGGGCGGTCTTATTAGCTGTTATTTTACAACTGGGCGTCCAATTATAGCAGTTTTTGATGAAAGGCTCGGTGTTGTGGAACAGTGCCCATGGCAGGTGCACCAGGGCACGGGTTTTCTCACTTTTACATGCACCATGGGCATTCTGACAGGATAACTATCAAATACTGTCCGATTCGACCTCCTCTTAGCCTGAGGACACAACAAAAACTATTCACATGCTGAGCTCCTCTTTGTACCATGGTTTTAATAAATTTAAAGAATTCCAATACGTAAAAAACGACAGCGTATTAATGAAATCTGTGGTGGCTCACTGTCGGAGAGTTAGATTGGTTTTGAGGTGAGAAGAAAGTGTCCTGTATTGCCTCAATGATCTGATATTCGGCCCTAGACTTGTAGTAATCCATCTAGCTGGCTTTGTACACTTTTAGTTCAATCCAGCCGGCCTCCAGATCGCACGTCAATACCCTACAGTTTACCTTAGTCTATTTGATCTGACTTTTTGTCGACCATGTAAATTTGTTGACGGTATGTTATCTGTATTACAAAGCCATATATATCCCTCCTTTACACAGACCTGTACAAACCCCTGTTCTTCTCGTGGCTTCTCCGCCGATTACAAGCGTCAAAACGCCATTAAACCAATTATCACCCCCACAAATCCACCATTCATCGCAGAAATAAGATCGATTTACGCTCATGTCAAGATTCTATGCAATCCACCTTTCAGAAATGAGAGGAATTTGATCATATGGGATCCCCATATGGGTAACTTGGCATGAATTGTAGGTGCGCACTATTCTGGAAGGTCCCGCGGAAAAGTGGCAGCCGGGCGCCGCAATCCGGGGCCGCACTGTGCGTCCGCGTCTGAAGTTTGCGGGTTCCGTCATTTTCTGACTCATCTGCAGAGAAAGAGGTTCCCATATGTCACCCAGTGGTTGATATCTGAAGTCATAGTGATCCCACGGACGTGCTCCACATCCACCTAGTGGGATAGTTGTGTCTGACAGTTTTTACCTCGGACAAATTCACACAGTAAAGCAAAGGCACTTCACATAGAGGATACAAGTGTGTTCAGGAGTAGGGCTTCTCATATCAGGTGTTTAATCTATCACAGGTAAGTCGTATTACGTTTCAGCGCTTATTCAACATGTCCGCCGAAAAGCTGAGGTGAATTGTAATTTCATGATAGAAGTTTTATTTATAATCCCGGTGGGAATGTTAGTGGGATAATATTTTATACACCGAGTGTCTCCACACGGAAATACTGCGAATTACTGGTGAATACCAGGCTCAGGCGAGTGCGATCAGTAGACATGTGCGTATCCCACTAATGTCAGAAACTTGTCGACCGGATACCTGAGCGTTTCCACCACCCATCCACCCGACATTCTCCGGTAAATTCTCTAACTGTGCCGGCTTCTCCGCGCTAATTCTTACCTGGTCGAGCCTCAGCCTCCCTTGCCCGTCCCTCGCCGACATAAACCGTACTAAACCTGTCTGACAGTTCTAACAAGCGACACACAGGTGCTAGCAAACACTGAACTCCTACAGGGTTGTTTGTTTTCTCTGATTTTCTAACGGCGCCTTCAGTGACATCAATCTTATGTTCGTTAAAATCCCTCGATGTAAGATTTTTGTCGTGTCCAGACTTGGATTAGTAATCACCACAGTTCCACGTGCAGATTACTGAGCAGGTCAGCGACTTAGTGACGGAGGATGCTGGAGGAAAGTAACTTTTTATGATAAAAAGGTGATTGTTCGAGGTAAGCTAGGTTTATCTGATCTGCCTCATGGGCGAGCAGTGGTGACGGCTTTTGCCAGAATTCCCGAGGGGCAAAACTTGTTCGCATTTCACAGTAACCAAAAATCACAGATGAAATGCAACACCTACGTCATTGTCATACGTCACTTTTTTTTTTACTTTTTACATTCGAATCAAAATATATGTGACTTTATGAAAGATGGTCGCGTAGTCCAAATGCCTTTAGGGTAAATACATGAGTGTGTGGGCTGATTAACCTATCGCTACTATTCCGACTGGACAGTAATTTTCTACCCAGTCAGTGGAGTTGGCCATCGTTGTAGTATCAGTACATTTATATCATATCATCATAAATTATTGTACCAGACAAACAATGGTCATAAATGTACTCACTAGCCAAGCTTTCTACTTAAAGTTGAATTAACCCTAATAAGGGCCAGAAATTAATAGTTGTAGACGCATAAATGTATGGTTTTATTAGTTTACGCACATAATTAACGCAGGACGTTGGCAGCAGCAGTGCTTGGTATGGACTTAGTACTCGTTGCAATTGTTTTCCTGGCAAACTATTAAAATTGATTGAACAGCATTGTACAGGGTGGGATGCTGACTTTAAAGCTTTAGAACGAAAAACAATATTTACAGGTATATCTCAAATAAAGGTATTTTCACACACTGAGCTCTTTCTTGTGGTCACAAGGATACCACTATAATGTAGGAGTATCCTAACAATGAAGGACCACTTGGTTACCTAAGCAACCGGTCCATAATTTATGTGGCTACAAAAGAGGGACCATTATGTGAACCTAACATCTCAAGAATTGTCTAATCATCGGTGTATTAATTGTATCATCCCCGTGGTGAGTTAAGGGTCATATAGATTTCATAGCCTTGTCCCTGAACGTTGACACCTCGGGACTCTAGCCTGATGATGACAAGAACATATTTACACCCCCGTAAAGGACGAGTCTTACTTAAAGCGCTCGTTGTTCCAGAGGGGTGAGGGTGACTGCTCTGCCAAGCGAATCTTGTTAACAGCCTGTGCAATAAGGCAGTCATTGTCAAAAAGTAGCTTCATTATAGACAGTGACAAAGAATGTATCCTGCATACCTGGCGCATCACAGAGGTTCACCTCCACTATCTGGAAAGTGGCGCCTCTCATCTCTGATTTTAAAGCCTTAACCTTGCACTGGTTTCATGCGTTTTATATTAACATGTTTTACTTGACCTGGGGGTTCATTACATAAACACAATAATATGATTAATAACAATTAAGGCCAGTAGCAAAACTCTGCACTACCTGTGAGATTTCTCACTCGTGCAGCACATCAGCATTTATAAAAACACTGCATTTCACTGTTAAAGTTGGTAATAGAAGTTTAGTTAGCTGAAATCCACCTCGGCCGATTAAGTGTAAAATGTAAGCTGCTATGATGAGAACCGCTGGCTTGATGACATCAAAGAAACGTTTGTATTTTAATGAATACGCGAGAAATTAAAACTACTTTATCAGATACATATATCAAGCTTTAAACGGTGAATAAATTAAGCCGCAACTCGACGGGGTGTGAACAAATAAAGAAGAACTTCACTCGTTTTCATTCTCTAACAAAAGCAGGTGGGGTAAACAAAAGCCACCCCTGTTCATGTTTGTCAATGTAAAGTTTACTGTGGAAATAACACTCACATGACTCATCCAGCATCAGTTGGTATCACACTAAATTAAGCAGTTTTACACCTTACCCAGCTACCTAGGAAACATTCATTAATGATTAAAACCACATTAAAATTGGCGCTTAACTGCGCGTCTGTGCTATGTGATAAAACTGCCTCTGACCTTCGTACACTAAACCCAATCAATCTCCATTACAAACTATTAACGAGTAAAGCGCAGTGAATCAGCATGACTACCAGGAGACAACATCTGTAGAATTACACCACGCCCAGCTTGAATTAATATTTCATTTTTGTCCCATCTTTTCACAAAATATGACATCGGGATGAAGACTTTGAACAGTGAAGGCATGATGGAAGAATGACAGGGGATGTGTCTATTTTGTATCGCATTAAAGGGAAGACAAAAATTTGATAAAACGGCAACTGTGTCAGACACAGATACACCATAAAACTTGCACCATGCCTAGTGCCCCTCTTGATATAGTGCGCTCTTGTTTACTCTGTTTACCCCACCAAGGTAATGAAGTGAAAATTATCATTAGGTCGATTTATCAAAAGAAGAGTTTTGGCCTGTCTCCAATACGCGCGTTCTGGTAGGAATGTCAACCAGTCATGGTAAGGGAAACCAAGCTATAAATCTATTAATAGATAAAATCGCCCAGCCAAAGAAATGACCATACAAGGACACACCGGTGCCATTATCACGGCAACAAATTGTTATGCGATGACATCAATGAAATGACGAGTATATGAATAAAGCGGCGTTTTGACAGCTAGAATGAGGTGGATGTCCTCGGTTCGTGTATTCGGGCCGCTCTGCTGTAATTGCGCTTGGCATCGTAGGCGACCGCGACATTAATCATTTTAAAAACAATTACCGTGGTAATGATGTAATTGTCGAACAAAAACCTCTTTGTATCCACCAAGTTTATTTATCGTGTGCCTGGTGGGCTGGCTACAAGTTTTACAAATTATAATTTTACATGAGTAGATTCTAACTCGTGTTTACGTCGGGGTTTCTTTCGTGATGGTATTCAAAATATTTCCACACGATTCACATCATGGACATCTACGTTTGCTGTAACAACCCATTTCACTGTAATTTCAGGGAAAGAAAAAACACCTAGAGCCTGGTTTCATAATTATTCAAAGCTGTCCCAGGCTGAGTTTTCAGCCGAATTCCGGTACAAAATTTATGACAAAAATATTGAAGTGTACTCGCGTGTTTCAACAGACGCCTACTTACAAAAAGCACACGCCCAAGTGCCGATTCAGAATTATGAGCATATCAATCTGGCGTGCTTGACGGGAGCCATTAATTCTCAATCAAATAGTATACAATTACACGAGATTAGCGTATTCTGTGTCTTGTCATATCGCCTTACAAAGTGTCCCCTCCCGCCTTAGTTATGTCCATATTTATAACGCCACATATTATAATGTATAACCACTGTGAAAAACCGTGTTTATTTATATTTACCTATATTCTAAAGGCACAGTGGTGCGGCTCAACTACAGCCAGTATCTACTGGTGTTTTAGCAAATAGTCAGAATGAGAAAACGCGCCTCATGCTCGAGCATCATCATTTACTGATAAACTCAAGAAACACGCTTTATCATGGGATATACAGCGTACGGTTAGGCGCGCTTCTTCTATTCACAAGCGAACACAAAGCCAGAGCAAGCCACGAAAAGGCACACCAAGGTCCACCATTTGTCAGAAGAGAACATTAATTTACCCCGCCAGCAGATCCGTTCGATCTAATGCCTTGACATTTATAATTATTTTTTTACAACTGGAACAAATTGCAATGGTTTGACTCTTATCGGAAATGAATAAATCCCCTTGAACTTGTCAGTTGAGGCAATTCGTGAATGCCTTGGTGCTTGTGCATTTGTCAGAATGTTTCAGATGGATCCTTCGCCTTAAAATTGGCATCACCTTGATTCTGAGGAATTCTAAATATTTTATTATCCCTTGTTGAGTCATCACAGAGAGCCCCATAGAGAACAAATATGTCTGATGAATCAAGAGATACGTACTGGACAAAAGAGAGAAATATTTATTTTCACCAAAGAATTAACACTTAATGGATGCTATTCTGAGAAGTAAGTGATAAAATGATATAATATAGTGTGTCCTAATAAGCGTTAGGAGCGTGTCAACCCCGACCAAAACAAACACTTTATAAGGGCCCGACATGGACGAGAAGTGACGGCCTTATAATATAGGCTACCTGTGTAACTTGTTTGAACTTCCCAAGGGGGCAAAGACTGGGGGTTTGTCCACACAATTTCATAGCTGGGTGCATATGCCTGAACGTGAAAACTGAGCATGAATAACAGCTACCTGGTTCACACATATGTGCGCACCGTCATGTCATATAGACATTTGAGCGGCAAACCACCAAAAGGCATACAATATCACTATTAAAATAAGCTCCCGATCTATAAATTAATGCATTTTGCCGAGCCCTGGCCCCATAATTTCAAAGTCTCATTGACAATGCCATTGGGTTGATAATTACTTCAGGTCAACTTGTCAACTGAAAACTTCATAATCGTGATACATATATTCCAAAAGGCACGAAGAAAGGAGACATATTTTAAAAACATATTACGTGCGGTGAAAAAGAGCTCCCGGTGATTTAAATGAAATATTACACCATTTCAGTGACTAGAAGTAACCACCAGGTACACATCCTGTCTAATGAGCAAATCAGTATTCCTAAATGTAGCCTTGAAGATATCGCTTTACAATTATGGCCCATTCATACCACTAAATATTAGACGGTGGGGTGCAAAAAATCATCATCTTTGTGTGCGTATTTCTCACCCATCTTTGCGGCGCGAGTTAACTTGTAGGACTACAGTCAAGAGGTGCAGCATACTATTTCATGGGAGGCCACACTGCACGTAATCGTTGGACAAATCTGGCGCAACTTGTCCATTTAACTTAGACAGTTCGTCGCAGAAACATTCAACTATAAACACATATATATATTTCATTTCTATAATATTTTGTAGTCTGATTCACAGTAAATCAGCAGACCATGTGTCTCCTGAAGTTTAACAACACCGGCTTACACATAATATAATATAATATAACATAATATAATATGAGTGTGTAAGCGTTCTATAGCGGTAGTGAATCCGCCCTATAACAGAGCAGTAATTAATGTCTACATTAAGTGCTATTGGCGATAGAGAATGCGGTCTCTGCCAAAACTCGGTGCTTGACACGCATTTCACGACATAATAAGATTAATTACGATAATTTAATCATTAATAACACAATTTATATACCCAGATTAGAATTCCACACCTGGTTGAAAACGATGCACATTAATCGGCGTTCGTTTTTTTGTACTTTTGTATGGGCAACCAACAAAAAAAGGAAGAAATAATAGGTTACTAAAGCATGTAAAAGCCAAATCACTTAATAATAAGAGCACCACACTTAGTTGTCTGAGTGACACATAGTATGGGGTGCAACCCATTGACCCGGTAACGACTGCGTATCATCATTTATGAAACGGAATAATTATTCTCAATCTACGGCCGATGCCAACTAGGACCACGATTCCAATTCGTAACTCGTCTTGTATTTAACGAACACTTACAGCTAAGTATTGTGCATGATTGGCGCATAACTTTAATAGTGTGTAACAAACTATACAAGCACTGGTACAGTTACTAGTCAGGATCATACCTGAAATCTACTCCATCGAGTTAACTAGAAACGCGCTAATTTACCGGTGGTTTGTTTCTAAAGGCTACGCGACAAGATTGGAGATATGTAAACGGTTATGTATGAGTTTACAATAAGGTGAGGAATTTGATTGACGTTTTAAAAACCGTGAATAATGAAAGATCCGAACCCCGGGATCCGAACAGTGTCGCCATCGGACTAGCGGCTCTTTGTGGAGTTGTGTAAAGATTCGACAATGCTCGGTAACTTGGCACGATAATGCAGCCATTTGTCATAAGCTAAACACCAACTCAATGATTTACGCCACACCAAACAGTCATTTTTCACTTCTTTGCCAAAGTTTTTCACGGATAGTAAATAACTAAGTGTAGAAGTGGCCCATCACAGCGGCAGCGGTCTGATGTTTTTTCCTAAGGAGGACAGAACCACTTATCAACCAGTCAAAAACACCTTTAGTGGCTATCAGTTCTATCAGCAAATAAAAAGGTTGCTGCTTTGAGTCGACTGTTCATGTAAATTGATGTGCAAACAGCATGTAATGATAATCGTTGGGTGCTTTTGTTGGACTTTTCCCCTTACTTAGTTTGACCCGGCCAACTAGCTGCGTGTGTTTGATATTCGTGGTGTATTGGAGTTCCTAACTCTCGCTAAAGATTTGCTACAATGGCAGACCAGTGGTGGTGTTAGTTTTACTAAACCACTAATATCCTGTCAAATCCAGGGTGTAAAGGAACTAATCCACACTCAACAATAATCGTAGGCTGAGTGTTAACTTAGTTATATATGTACAGGCCCACACCCTAGACACATTATACAGTCTAACGTAACTGTATTCCTTATTTCAGGTGAACGGAAGACATAGTGCTACACTGTAGGAGGCGCAAATCTGGTGGAATCACAAGCAGACGACAGAGATGTCCAGTAACGACCGCGTTATCCGGGTTTCCCGCGGGAAGAATGAGCCGCTAACAGTTGCACGTGTGACCGGAGAGAGCGCAGATCCCAGCAACCAGCCGCAAGTGTTCAACGCCATGCAGAGAAACATGGAGGACGAGCTGGAGAAGAGGAGGCACGACTGGGAGAAGGAGGTGGAGAAGATGCAGCAGGATTTCTTCCAGCTTAAGTCCACCGACAAGTCTGATCGCAGCATCTCCTCCACTGAGTACAGCTCCAGTCCCGGAGGAAACCGGGAGGTGGCTGTATCCTCCCATCAACCCAGCCTCAACCCCATCCAGCCCCTCGGACCGAGCGGGCACGATATGTTCGACATCAGCAACCGTAAGGACCTGTACACGGATATGCCGGACGGGAGTAGGCTGTTCAGGATGCGCTTTGATGTGAGAGGGTTTGATCCAGAGGAGATCAGCGTCAGAGCAGAAGGTGACAAACTCACAGTGAGCGCCAAGAAGGAGGAGGAGCATGACGGCAAGCACAAGAACACCCGCCAGTACAACCGGAAGGCGGACATTCCTGAGGATGTGGACCCGGACACGGTCACATCCTCGCTCTCCGCTGACGGGGTCCTGACGGTGGAGGCCCCCGCCATAGAGGGGGTTCTCTCCCGGGGGTCGGCGGGGGCGGCAGACGAGTATGACGATCACCTCGCCATCTCTGGCGGCTTCCACTCCGGTGGTTCCAATGGCGGCTTCCACTCGCAGATGGTTGACTTTGACCGGCCGCATCAGTTCCGCGACTCTCCTAACGAGTATCACCGGGTGGTGGAGTCGAGTTACAGCGGAGGCAGAGACCCGCACTTTAACTGTAACGTGCGCTCCCATCCCGGCAAAGCTAACCACGTCCATCTTCACCGTGAGCCGATCAAACACAAGTTCCCAGCATCCACCGGGAGCTACGAGAAACACAAGATCATTACCCCGTCTAAATACCGATCTACCGTCAATAACAACATCGGCAAAACCGACACTTTCCAGCCCATCGGTAAAATCGACAGCTTCCAGACAAGTGGCAACAAGACATCATTCAGAGGTAGCGAACCGAATGTTATCAGCACTAAGAACGGCCCTATGCTGAAAGTGGAAGTCCAAATCGGCGACTACCAACCCGAGGACGTGAAAATAGAACTGATTGGTGATCGTAAAATTTCCGTTCAGGCGAAGAAAGAGGAGAACATCGGCGGTAGAACATCTAGGAGGGAGTTCTCCCGAGAGTTTGACATTCCTGAACCGATTCACCGACGTTATTTAAAGGCGAAGCTCTCCAGAGATGGACGTTTGGTGTTCGGGGGAAGTTTCATGAGTAATTCTAATCATGATCAGGTGCTTCAGAGCTTGTACAACGACATGCCCATCTATGGAGCCAACATAAACGTGGAGTAAGATTTACCTCAGATAAAGAGAACTCACAGGAAAGTGATGAGAAAACTATTTCAACTTGTTCAGACTGGGGAAGATCTATCGATTAGTTGTAGAAAAACAATTGGCTGTGCATGCATACATACCCGTACATGTATGTGGATGCGAGTCTTGAACAATACACCACCAAAATTGCATAAATGGCCGGGTGACAAACATGCTGGACTGTTACTCTAAAAAACGGATGACGGACTGTTTAAGTTCATTAATATAGTATGTTTATATCTGATATTTCAGTAAACCAATTACTAGAATAACGGTTGGGCAATATAAACACGAGCAAAATATGCGGATGGTTAACAAATTAAATAGGCATATGTCAGAGTTCAGTATCAGATTCGCCGCGTAAATAAATGAGATTACTTTCTGACAAAAGGTTCATTACTCCCAAGTCAGCTTATTCTAGAATGATAAATCTCATGAGAAAGATGCATTAAATATATAATTCATAATGTATCGGTATATAGTTATTTATAAACTTTGATGGCATTTCAATTAATCAAACAAATGGAACATGTTTTCGTAGAATGGAGCATATACTGGTGAACATACTAAGCTAATATAATATAATTGACTTATGTAAACGTGCATGTCTTATAAAGTAGGAGCCTTAACACACTTGGTTGAGCAATACACTGCAAATTGTACTTGTTTTATATCAGTTAGAAATATCATTAATGATACATTTCTTAGTTTAAATGAAATACAAATACAAATACATACATTTTAATTCTCAATAAGATGTTGGCGAACGGAAAATAGAAGATTTTAATGTTCAACATTTGTTGTACAAGAAATTTCTTTTGTAAATTACAATAAACTTATATTTGAATAATAAATCGGTGTAAGTTTTACTTACGATACATTTCTGCAAATTCATTAATCACAATGTTAAAATTCGGGGAAGAATTAGTTGATGTGATGTACATGTACATTGTACATATATGTGCTCTTATTGTTAGCAAAGTCTTAAATCGTGCATCTGACTTCACCGTTTAGGAATTGCGACTACCGGTAGATATACATGGTGGATTCATTATAATTTACTCAACATGTGCACAGCTGAAAATAAACAGAATTACTATTACTGTCACATTGTTAATAGATCCGAATCGATGAATTGCTGATCAACGTATGGCTTGATATACATGTAGTACCTTGTAAGTCCCATAATTTCTGGATACGGGATTCAGCAACTGTTAGCTCAGTGAAGACTTTCTTGTCTAATGAAAGGTAAAATTGTATATTTTATCACATTAGGAACGAAATACGGACAATGGGAAGTAGATGATGATGCATGAACAATGTATATAAAAGGTTGATTACCTTTGGTAGAGAAATACTGTTTGATCAGGGGACACAGAAGTTGCATGGGAATGGCCAGGTTGACATGTGGAAAGCTTGCACCTGACACAGTGTCTCTACAAAATAATATCAAGCATGATTAGCTTCTAGTATGATTAATCTTCTTCTCATTTATCAGTACGAACGCGTGCATGTGATGTGTAAATTTTCTGAAACTGCGGGACTTGTGATACTACTTACTTAGCATTACACGCTACTATGCCAATTAGTTTGCCATTCTGAGAGACCAGAGGACCACCACTAGCTCCTGCGTGGACAGCACAAGTGCTCTGCAGGTAAGGTTTACTATGAGAAGCTACATACGTGTATGTGTATACAGGGATCTATGCTATTCACGAGCGTTTACAGGCAGTTACCTGAATCATCACCGGTAATCCTTGATGTTTGATAACTTTAGATAAAACTCCACGAGAAACACTGGCAGTCTGCTGTCTCTCTTTGCCAAACACGGCGTGTCCAATCATGTAAACATCATTTCCTAGTAAAAATAGCAAATAACATAAAATAAAATAAATCAATGTCTTCCTTTCTAGCCAAGCTTATTTAAAGAGTAGAGTTTGTTGTAACAAATTCGTGACATTTACCTGGAGTGTATGTATAATTATACATGACATCTTCCCAGTAACTATCACTTCTGAGATCTGTCACCAGTAATATAGCAATATCATACGCTAACCCTGTTGGACTTGCATATACCTTCTCAGCGTTATACCACCGAGGTTTGGGAAAGTCGTGGCGGACGCGAACTAAAACATGAGATGTATGATACATTATTCAGATGACGTAGCTTATATTGAATATAGAAATCCATATATTAATACTGCATACAAAATGTATAACATTAATTTTATAATATACCTTGTTCGTTGTTTTTGACGACATGACTGCAGGTAATGACAATAGTGGTATCTTTATTAGACAGGATAACTCCACTCCCCCAGGTGGCTCCACTTTGTACTAAAACCACATCATTGTGGGGTAGCTCGTCAAGGTTGCTGTATACTAACATGCGGTTTATAAAATATCATCAGATATATACATCAACAGACATAACAACATTGAATAAATTGTACATGGATCAGAGATATTTTTGACGTTGACATTTTAGTATCGGTATATGATGATTTCTAAACTTACAGTTCCCGGTGGTGATTAGATTTAATTGATCCATCGAGAAATTCAAATCCACTGAGGAGCACAGTGATTGTACAATGTCATAAACTGAGCAGCAAATGGTTAATCCGATCCATTCATTCGCCTTCCAACATAAAGGTGCCACAATCATCCCAGCAATAGTTCTCTTTCTACAGGCGTCAGGAAAATAACATTCATTGATACAGGCACTGGCTAGATCGCATCCAGATTCTTAGATGTACATATCATCCTAGTGTATTTTGTACATACATGCATCGTATATTAAACCCATATCTCAAATTTATAGTAATCGTATTATGTATTATTTATCAATATTTCGGTTCAATTGAGACAGAAATGTTTTTTCACATAAATGGTTGAATTAAATAGGATTAAATTGACCAGTTCTTATATTCAATGGATAGCTCGGCGTATTATGGTTATGCTACCTGTTTATTTGAGTGAAGACGACCCCTCCTTCAGTACCTGGTATACATCTAGCATCAGTCAGAAACAAAGCTCGGTCTGGATCAGCTACGTTACACACTATTCCCTTGCTGGTAGAGTTCATAAATACAGCAGGACTTAGTGAGCCGAATGGAGTACCCATGGCAAAAATATCCAACCCTTTTTTCAAGCTCTTGGTGGGTAGAATCACGGGATCTTCATTAATTACATTCATTGGCCAATCGATCATTTTTATTAGCACAAAGTAAGGAAGTAAAAAAGCAGTTTTCTCGGTATCAAACACAGATTCATTCTCGCTTTTCTCATCGGTTTTCTCACTCGGGGGCTCGTCCACAAATTTCCAATTTTCGTGACGAGGGAACAATTTATCTATGGCTTTTGCAAATTCTGGGGCCTTCCAAATATGTTCTACAGTCCCAGTGTAAGTCTCTATTGCCTGCTCTTCCACAGTAGAACTGGTCACATTCAGCATAGCTGTTTTGTAGGTGTCCCTATTTGATGATAATCTGTTCCTTTTATCTGCGGCGACATCGGGATTAAGTTGGATGATAGCTTGAGGAAAATGAAAACTCCTGCCATTTATTTGGCCATCTCTCTTAAGAAATTTCTCTGACTTTGGTGTCAGGACAGATGATAAAAGGGATGAGTGGGTTAGGATGAGGCCATGTTTTTCACTGATCAGTATTCCACTGGTGCTAGTATCTTTGCTCTTAGACTTGGGATGTGAAATGGATAATAAACAGCCAGGAAGATGCATGTTTAGTTCTAAAATTAAGACAAAAACAAACACATATTCAACAATAATATTAAATCTACACGGTATAGACAGTCAGATATGTACATGCATGATAAAGCAAGCAAGCTACCAATATTAACAGACCAAATATGTTTTTGGATGTTGTTACATATTTCAAAGTACAGTCAATTCTCGTTGCTTTCCTTACCTTAGCTGACGCTAATGTCAGCCCATCCCGGATCCAAATAGGTGGTGACAGGGGCCAAACTTACAAAATTAAACTTTGTATGCAAGAGGCTTGGCTTCAAGGTCCAAATGGGCGACTGATAACCATCTCAATGTTCTCCTATCTTTTTAAATGGCAACCAAGTGATATCAAAATGCAGACTATGTCTGGGCCTCACGATTTAGGACATTGAACACTATTTTACATGAATAGGATTCTTCTAGTAGACGAAAATATCTCAAAACAAAACATGAGTAAGTTCAGTCAATTTGGTAACCTAACCCTGTGCCAAATCACCAAATGGGATGAAGTAGTACCGTTCGTAAGTTAACCATGATCCAAAGTGTCGCATTTACAATAATCACTACCAATAATCCTTAAGATTCCATACATTTCTGTGAAAAGAGTCCTGTTCTAATAATTGAAAAAAAAAATGCTCTTGATATCCAAGATAGAGCTTATTTGATAACCGTAATGCAAACGTTTTGGAGCTGGGCTCATCACATTGACGTTGATACGTATACAGTGTATCAATAAAGAATAGTGAATGTGTTTGTTTTAATAGTTTATTACCTAAAATGACAATGTGTTTGTAGTTACAACACACCCAGTACTTGATACAAATACTAAAACCAAGCACATGACACTTTAATCATACAACTAAACACTCAATAATAGTCATACTGTCGACACTGTGATGATCACATCAAAAATATAATCATAACTTCTACATGATACAACTTACTGGCGTCTAGCGTTAAACTGAGACTAAAACACTTGTCTGAGAGTTGTTTGATTCATAATACATCATAATGTACCTGGCATGTTTCAATTAACCGTAACACATCAGAGAAGAAAGAACTATGTTGTGTTTCACTTAAAGTTACCGTAATATCAATCAGCTATACAGTCTGACATTCGCTAAATTCACGCACATTGAATTTAATATCCTACAAATTGTATACAACATAGTATAATATTTTACTTGCCTCACTCTTATTGGGAAACACATATTGGGAAATACACCATTCTTAAATACCATCTTAAACGTTACTAGCTGGCGCTAGCCGAACTCCTTGAGACCTTCTCGTATGCCGAGGCAAAATATGACATGTAATACAAAAATATGAATCACAACTAATGATGGCAACATAAGAATATCTACAGGAGTGTGTATTAATCTGCTTTAGAATGACGGAGAGTACAAAAGTACAATATAAATTATTAAATTCATACTTAAGCGGAAAGTACGCAAAAGTGCAATTATTATATAATTATCGACATAAGCGTAATAATCATGATAATACATTTAACCGTGGTTCATAACAGCTTCATAACCATGCTACTGATAAATTTAACCGTCCTTTCTAACATATGAAAATATAAATATTGTAGCTAATCACACTACACTTTTAAATAACTCATAATTATAAGATTTAACGAATAATTTCAGACAAGGGAATGAAGCGAATCTATGGTAGTATAGATATGTCAACTTTCTATGTGTAACAATTAATCAAATAGGTGGATATGAATTCATATGGTCATGCGGTAAGATTTGTGAGTTTATAAGCAAGCATATTTGTGCTTTTAATGGACGTGGGGAAAAATCTGATCTGCTCAGAAATTTGTGGAATTTGAAACATCCGGTAATTTACCGTAAATGGTGAGTGTCTTCACTTATCTACCTTCCCGAGTCTACGGGTTTAACTGCTGAAGATACACCACTGAGTCATACTCTTATAAGGAATCGATAGTGGGTAAAAAGGTAAATTACCAAAAATAGGTAAGCGTTGATAGTGTCTCACATTATTGTGCTTTTGTTTACATTATATACCCTGTACGGATGATTCATGCACATCCAAATACACGAAGATATACCGGTAAGCATACTGTACAATATTAACAAATATTACTTCTGATATAAATGATGTATAGCTAACATATCTCCGAGCACTCGCTCAGTGAGATGATGCAGTTAGTGTGCGGAGTAAGCGTGATCAAACGCAGGTCGTCTTCCTCCGTCATCTCCGTTTATACCAGAATGATCCATATCTTCTTCTTCTTCTTCCTCTTCCTCTTCTTCTTCCTCTTCCTCCTCCTCCAACTCCCCCTCCTCCTCCTCCTCATTTTCATCATCCTCGTCATCAAAATCCTCCTCCTCTTCTGGTGCTCGCCGGTACGGGACACCAGGGAAATGCTTCTGCATCTGGTCCATGAATATCTTCTCCAGTTTTGGAACGCACTTTCCAACAATCGAGTCTCGCTGAAAAATCCATAAAAATTTTGTAAGAGGTCGTAATCGAGTTTTCCCTCAGACAAGATTCAATAAAAAAATAAGTTTAATTATCTGTTGGAACTTACTGAGTTATAAAGGTCGGCATTGTCGAATAAAAGCGCAATATCTTCACCAAAATCTTCAACATCTTCGTATTGCTCGGATATATATTTACTTTCTATTGTCGTGAGATCAATAGGTTTTTTAACAATTTCATAGTAATCAGGTACCTGCAAATAAACCATAACATATTGAGCCATAATTTTTAAGGAAAATAACAACAAGAGATATCAATTGTAAAGTATCGGCAGTATTACTGCACAAGTATAAGTATTTGAACCTACATCTTCGACACTGACTGCGTCTAGGAAAGGCCAAACACTGTTGTTGCTCTTCATCTTTTTAATGATTCCCAGTATCACCTGAGTGAAGAAAACAATCCTGGACATCAAAAAACTATAAACGGTCAAGAGAAGAATTGGAGATTGAAGATTTAGAGGTGAAAAGTTTACCTTTTTCTCGTTATTTTTCTTCTCGTCCTCGTCCATCTCGCCATTAACAAACTTTCCTCTTGTGCTGGTTTTCACTGTTAATTTTGGTCCCCACAAATCAGCCTCGTTATAGGTGAAAGCCGTCTCACGTGATCTCCTTGAGTTTTTGTTGTTGTCTGTTGTCTGCTCGCGCGCTCCGCGGCTGGAGGCAGGCGCGCGACTCGATCTGGTCGTGTCCGAGGTTCTAGCTCTCTTCCTGGGGTTCTCATTATAATCCGAGTCACTGTCGTCACTCTCTACATAGCGTGCTCTCTCTATAAAACATAAAGCAGGATAATTTATTACATGTACTGGGACTAACACCTCTCAACACAGCATGTTCTCTCTGT
>JAXGGS010694339.1:0-21901 GCA_035585475.1 Armandia brevis
TGAGAAATCTAATTATACGGACTTCTATTCTTTAGATTCAGCGAGCTGTCTAGGTCCATATTTGATGGCAAACTTCATATCAAGAACCCTGGATGTGCAGTGTTTGTTCAGTGCAGTATTTATTTTAGTCGAATAGAAGGTGCCATGGATTATGATAGATATATAACCCATATGACAGATATGTACGCTTATGTCTGAATTAAGATGTTATCGGAAAGTTTCCAGCCCAGACTATTGAATTACAATGTTTAGACATTAGCGAGAGGAGCGTTCACCTTATGCCCCCAGCTTGTCTCATACGTTTGCTACACACACAATACGTCCTACGTTGCGTGACGTCACAAGCGCCATGTCATACTGCTCTGACAACTCTTATCATTCATAATAACGAGAGGAACAAGCCCGTCTCATGGTCGAAATCAACAACGAACAATCTAAATAGTGTTTTTTAGATCATAAATCAGAATTCTTCCTACTGATTAATAGTTAGTCCTTAAAATTCAATGATCTGCCATTCCAGCGTTATAAATTAGGATGAATTCTAATAAATTTCCATTATAGGTGATGTCAACTCATGTCACAATTTTGCTGCGGAAAGCAAAGTGGTTTGAATACCAAATCATTAAATTGAGACGGGCTGGACTAAAATAGCTCTTATAAAAATTAAATGTATCCGACATTCAGGTGGGTGTAGTTTTTCATTGTTCATACTATTATTTTATACGATTTGATAAAATCTTACCTACGAGGCTAAATAGTTATTGAGGCTATGTACGACATTTCGGGGCAACTACTTTAGCCTGAAGCCAAGCTGATTAATAAAATACATCCCCATTTTAAAATGCAACTCACTCATAATATACGGGTATGCCTTTAAAACGTAAAATCTATACATCTTGATTTCAATGTTCATTTGTGCTGCTCTACTACATTTTTTACACCAAATCGCATGATTTATTGAAATATTTCTAATACTGGAAAATATTAGGAACATTATAGGTTATAGCGCAGTTAAGGCTATGTGATACCCGGCGATAGAGAATATATGCATAATCAGGGTCAATTGTAACAAAAATGAATGCGTATATATGCTATATACCCCGACAATCGTGGGTTTCGCATGACTTACGTATCACAGTCCGGAATCAATGTAACATTAAATTTTACTGCGAATTTAGTGCCTTTTTTTAAACCTTTTAATTCAAAATTTAACATCACCATATTTGTACCGTGTGAGTTGCTTCATAAGATGATAACAACTAGCTTGTTATTATAAATACGTTCCCGCATTACTAAAGATGGTGTCGGCTATGATAATGTGTGCCCGGTCCATTGATGTGCTTTTAAACTAGACGTTTTATCATAACATTCGCTGAATTCTAAAGAACCAGATATTCCAGGTGTATTCTTTGAGATTTGAGATAAGAGAGCCATGCTTGTATTCTCTGTGTTTATGCAGTGCTAATTTTATTCTATACTTTTATACGTATGTATATAATGATTGCACCATCATGTTAAAAACTGAATGGCTAAAATACCTTGTCACATCAAGGATATTTAGTATTACCTATGTTTAATTTCTCACGAGGTTGTTGGAAAAGGGTTGGTCAGCAATAGTCGATGTTGCTCCTGTTATCAAAACAGTTGGGAGTTCCTATGTAAATATGACTCTTGATATAAAATTCAAACTGCACAATTACTGTAAAATTGATTGCAGAATTAAGACTATCTGATATATTTAACAGATCTACTTAATAATGACACAACTAATTTGTGACATTTAACCTAACAATTCAGCCATGGAACAATGTGTAGGCGTAATGTTAAGGTTCGTTTAAATGTTTAAAATATACGGTCCTCCCTGAGAGAGAACGGGACACTCAGTACAACATGATGTTGTACATATGAGATTAAAGCAACTACAGCTTAAGTATTTGGTAATATTACAATTCGGTTAGGATAAGAAATCGGCTTAGAAACAGCCTATGTTGCCCTGCGGAAACTGTAGGGCAACCTTAGCCTGAGTCATTTTTATCAAAACAATATTTGTATCGATACAATTTTCAACCTTTAAATAAAGAATTATTAATCCTGTCCGTTAGAAATAGCATACTAAAAATGTAATGCACCGTTCAAATTGGAGTCGGATAAATATACGTGCAGGGGTTAGTATCAAGCACTACGTGACATGAACTTTTTTTTTCGATAATAGATAACATCCATGTTTTTTAGGTGCCCTCACTACGATTATTAACTCATCCGTAACTAACCTTAAGCAGTTATCAGAAAATGGCCGCTACATGAATTGATTCTGATGCAACACACATGGTTGTAAGAAATCTAATCCAACGGCATAAATGACGTTTGCACACCAAAGGGAGGAAATCAAAAGTTATGTCGACTTCCGACAACATCTCCAGACAATCAAATGGATGACATCATGTGTGTCTCACTCTGAGTGCCTTTATATGCCTTTATATTCTTGGGGGTAAATGCTGTAATCTTTGTTAACACGGACCATGACAGTGATTTTGGAAATAAGTTAACAAATAAATCACAAAATAAGAAAACCACTCCCTAAAATCCCATGCCTCCATACATATATATATGGACCACGTCCTAATATTATATTAATGAGCAGAAGTCTGAAGAGGTTCGAATAAGGGCCTCCTTCCCCTGATATCAAATTATGTTGAGGTAATCCCCATTACATTGTGAAGCTGCAGCTGAATAGAGTAATTACACAATTATGTTGAGTAGATACTTTGGGAAGTCGAAACATCGATCACTTGATTTCCTTCTCCTTTAATGATGACGTTTTGTGAATTCATCTCGACCGTTAGTTTTTGCCCTGGCATCTTTATTTCGCATAGCAAATCTAATTATTAATCAGGTCATCAAATATTTCTTTTCAATCGCTTATGTCTTATTGACGTCTCATAAACATAGGCGGCAGTTTGTTATGATTCTTGCCTCAAGCTTATGATGTAAAATAATGTCCCTATCTCGTAAAAATAAAAATAATCAGATTGTCGATTATATTATTAGGTACATGATACATTATTTAGAGATTCATTTGTGAACAGGATGGTTAATTGCTTGCTTGTTGAAAACATGCTACTGTTTGTAAGGGACCATATACATCTAGTTCAATATACAATCATACACATATAATACAGCTCTTTCCTAAAAACGTTGAAATAGTAGGGATATTTGTGAATCATAATGTTTGATTGGACAAAATTGCTGAAAAGTCACAAAATTGCTTCGAAGCACCACACTGTCATACATATAAAATTTATGTAACAACAAAATCGATTGAAAGTTTTGACTGTCATTAACTGGTACCTCACTCTTTAAGCTTTATTTCTAAATCAAAAGGCTTCAACGAAAAGCTTCTAAATCCAATCAATATTTGGTTTGCCCGACCGACGCAAAAACCGTCTCCTTAGGCTAAGCGATCCAGGCAAGATCAATGTTCAAGCTGGAAGTGGCCGCTTTATGTATCAAATCTGAGTTTGGTTGTGGGAAATCAATTAAAACAAAATTAACGACACAAGGTGAGAAACTCAAAAGTTAAATCTACTCAGTTACAGTTTGGTGGTGTGTCGGAATGTCAACATATGTTGCTGCTTGCAGCCATACTTTTAAAGGGTTCATTGAAGGTGTAAATTGTTACCGTTGTTGACAAAGGTCAGGGTTATGTTTTTGGACATCAGATGTAGATCAAATGTTAGGTAACTTCTGGCAAATATGTCCTTGCTCCCCATAGATTCCATGGACTTCTCTTAACATCATATCCATGAACAGAGGTCCGAAGGGGTTTACAGATATAATAGGATATTAAACAAGGTACTCCATTGACACAAAATATTCTGAGGTCACCAATTAATTAGATGTTTTTGAGTGACTGTTAACTTGATATGCTAGATACACCATCATCTTAAGTAGCTAGCAGAAAAAAAGACACACATTGTAGGAGAGCATCGTTATATTCGAAAATCACTCATTATATCCCGTCATCTTTTTATATAACGTTTTGTTGTGCCTTTGAATCTATGTTTCGCACTACCTATCTAATTATTACACGGGTCGGCAAATATCACTGAACAATCTCTAAAAAAAAGGTTGCCTCCGGTTATGTTTGATCTGTTATTTGTAGACATCATTCGAAATTTCAAAAACTATCAAAATATATGGGTATTCCCTCATGCCGATGATTCGGGGCCATCTACGACCCTATATTTATGAATATGGTCAATACTGTTCTTTTGGCAGAAAAAAACATTTCAATGCATGAATCAGACCATATAATATCATTTTAATCAATCAAAATTTCTTCTTTTTTCCCAGCCAGCAATAATTTCTTTATTTCCCAGCAATTGATAATTACGGGTCCCAGCAGAATGAGTTGCTCGGTTAATACCTGCCAGCAGAATGACATTTTCGGACACTTTCTCTCAGCAGAATGAAATTCCGGACAATATCTCCCAGCAGAATGAAATTCCGGACAATATCTCCCAGCAGAATGAAATTATTTTTTATTTTGGTTTGTATTTCATATCTGGCTATCGAGTTGTGACAGAAACTCTACCATAACATGTGGCGATTAATGTGTATAAGGGTCATGCTTAATCGCATATTTGATGCTGTCTATTTACAGCAAGGCTCTGTACAGATGCTGTGGATTTGCAGAATGCAGAATTCGAAAGGCTTGGGGGTGTATGCAGCAATGTTCAGTATGTTTCGAGGAATGTTGTAACAAAGCATGTTGCTGTTTATTTCCTTAAGTTCTTAGAAATCGATGGGCTCTATCTGTTTGATATTCGAGCCAACTGCCCAATTTGAATTTGATTTCCTACAGCTGCAGTTGCTGTTGCACTGTAGTGAAGTCCATGAAAATTTGATGGCGAATTGCTAGCTCATATTACTACGTTTTCCGGCCGGACTGATTCAATATTATTTCTAAGGTAACTGTTCCTTCATAGATTGACATTTTGTATGTTTTTCATCATTGTCATGACAATGGAAGTGTACATAGCATGTCACAGAAATTGTCCATTAAATGGACATACACGCCTGAATAAAATTGATTCTAAGGCAAATGATGATAAAGTTATTCAAACAAAATAACACGAGTCCAAGATATTCTTCGGAATACTTTATTTAACGTGCAATCGTTTGGAGGCTGGCTAACTAACCGTAATGTAAATTTCCAATAAGGAAGTTAGATAATTGGCGGTTATGGAGGGGAATCATGTGATAGAGATAAGATGATCTCTGACCAATTATGTTAATCCACCGGGAGTAACATCTGACCAGTGCGGGTCACTCAGGTGTGACTGTGAGTGGTGTCATTGCATCGTGGTGCGGCAACCACGCTGTGACAAACACCAGATAACTTAATACTACATAAACAGAGAGGCATACATGTTAGACAATAATCACAAATATTGACGATAAACTTTATTGTTCAGCATAAAGAGACCCTGTTCATCCCAATATCACGAAATTATTTTGACTAGGCGCGCAGCTAAATACGACATGTTGCACATATAATATCCATGTAGGATAACATATTTAACCTATCGAAACTTGTTTAAAATGACTCATCAGCACATAATATCATCACATGGCTTTTATCATCAACCAAAAATAACTAAATTAGTCATGTAATGCAATTGCCGCTATATTAGACAATTGATCCTGTAAATGGAATTAATTATTTGAATTAGAGTTTGTAAGATACACATTTGGCGCTATGACATTTACTTTGTGACACGAGGACTTTTTCCCATGGTAAATATTCCAAGATATTTATGTGAGGTGCCTTTTCACGCTGATCAATGTGTGCCTGGTACACAGATGTGATGTAAACATTTCATTACCAAATTGTTTGCATTTAAGAAACAACTTGTTATTGAATCAGGACTTTGTGAGAATTCAATTCAGACGACGATGCATGAATTTTCTATTTTTATTCAGTTGTTCTTTTTATGTGTTATTGTACAATGAAAGCTACGTGTGAGCCGATCACATATTGACAAGTGAGAGTAAATGAAACGACCAATGTAAACCATTATAATATCACGACCAGTCTATATAAAGTTTTCTATCAATTGCATTGATTTTTTCCATTTGTGTCATTTTGTTTTGTGGTTGCCTAGATACTTGACCCTTGATGCTAATGTCGTGAACAACAATCAAGAAGATGTTGTTAGAAAAAAGACAATTAGTACACCGTGATGTCAGAAAACCACTGGCTGAAATCCAATGTCACATCGTCAATATTTATGTGTAATGTTTATAAGCAATTCTATGAACATAGTCTCAGAAGGTTGTCGGAAAGGAGTCAATCTGAAATCAGGTGTTCCTCCCCTAAAATCTGACATAGGTATTCTATCGTCATGATCTGGCCTTTAATTGATTGGCGCCTTCAACAACTTTAAGCATCATATTTTTGTTCCTGTTAAATAAGCAAGTTGGTTTTGTAAATTGAATGGTAAAGTTGTGATAACCTATGGAACACCAATGGAATGATAAGTAGGCGTAATGTTTTAGTTTAGATGCTTGTTGAATTTAACTGGTTTTCTATGAGGGACATCGGGGAGCTCAGAATGACATGAAGCAGAAATAAGTGAAATGAATCTAACAAAGGTCCAAACTCGGTTTAAATTAAGAAGCCGTTTAGAATGGTTCTATTTGTTGAACCTGTAGAGCAACAAAAGGCATGGAGATATTGATAAAATGCAATTAATTAGTGTCGATAATTGTTTCAGATCGTCATTACCATCAACATATTAAAAATGTGTATCGTCATTACATCTAGTAAAGTAATTAAATGTGAGATTCAGGTTGTTGCTTTACTTTGATAATCGAACAGGGTTACCGGCATGAACTTCTTGACTTACAGATATTTCACATGGTAGTTTCTAAGAAAATATTTTAGGGGGTTCAACTCCAATTATTGACAGTGATAGTCCACACCCATTTGCACCTAAGTTCAAGCAGTTATCAGAAAGTGGTTTCTTTGTGAAATTCTTCTGATATAGTACAAGTAGTTATGAGAAATCTATTTATACGGACTTCTATTCTTTAGATTCAGCGAGCTGTCTAGGTCAATATTTGATGGCAAACTTCAAATCAAGGGCCCTGTATGTGCAGCGTTGATTCAGTGCAGTATTTATCTTAGTCGAATAGAAGGTGCCATGGATTATAATAAAGATATAACACATATGACGGATATGTACGCTTATATCTGAATTAAGATGTTGTCGGAAAGTTTCCAGCCCAGACTATTGAATTACAATGTTTAAGACATTAACGAGAGGAGCGTTCACCTTATGCGCTCATACGTTTGCTACACACGTGACGTCACAAGCGCCTTGTGATACTGATGTGACAACTCAGATCATTTATAATAACGAGAGGAACACGCCCGTCTCATGGTCGAAATCAACAACGAACAATTTAAAGAGTGTTTTTAAGATCATAAATCAGAATTCTTCCTACTGATTAATGTTTAGTCCTTAAAACTCAATGACCTGCGTAATAAATCAGGATAAATTCTAACAAATTGCCATTATTGGTAATGTCAACTCAGGTCACAATTTTGCTGCGGAAAGCAAAGTGGTTTGAACAACAAATCAAGCTGATTAATAAAAAACATCGTCATTTTAAAATGTAACTCACTATATACGGGTATGCCTTGAAAACGTTAAATCTATACATCTTGATTTTAATGTTTATTTGTGCTGCTCTACTAATTTTTTTACATCAAATCGCATGATAAACCTGGGTGAGAAATCTCTGAAGCATGATTTACGTATCACAGGCCGGAATCAATGTCTGTCAATTTACTGCGAATTTGGTGCCTTTTTTTTAAACCTTTTAATTCAAAATCTAAGACAACCATATTTGTACCGTTTGAGTTGCTTCATAAGATGATATCAACTAGCTTGATATTCTAAATACATTCCCGCATTACTAAAGATTGATGTGCTCTTAAACTAGATGTTTTATCATTAAATTCGCTGAATTCTGAAGAAGCTGATATTCCAGGTAGGTTTTTTGAGAATTGAGATAAGAGAGCCATTCTTGTATTCTCTGTGTTTATGCAGTACTATTTATAATTTATACTGCATTGCAAGCTACGTGTGAGCCAAACAAATGTTGACAAGTGAGAAAAGATTATAGACGCACCTGTAAGACGCTTAATAATGAGATGTTGTCGAAAGTTCCTTTATCTGATAAGCAAAAAATATACAACCGGAATAACATGCTTTGAATGTAACGCGTGTTTACGCGTATATAAAAGAACAGGTATGCACATGTCTGTATTTGTCGTGCAGAGTTTTCTGCCAAACCCATTGAGTACCTCGACTTGAAGTCAGCATGTTTTGCCGTTGCTAAGATTCTTGAATCTTAAATACGTGTGTATATACACATTGGCGTTGGATTAATATACGTGCAGGGTTAACTAGCATGCACTACATGACATGAGGAATATTCCGATAGTAGATAACAAACATATTTTTTTCGGTGCCCTCACTACGATTATTTACTCATCCGCACCTAATTTTAAGCAGTTATCAGAAAGTGGCCGCCACATGAATAAAATCTCATGCAACACAAGTGGTTGTAATAAATCTAGGGAGGAAATCAAAAGTTATGTCGACTTCCGACAACATCCTCAGACAATCAAATGGGTGACATCGTTTTTGTCTCTCTTGACAATTGCGTGCCTTTATATGCCTTTATATTCTTGGGGGTAAATGCTGTTATCTTTGTTAACACGGACCATGGCGGTGTTTTTGGAAATAAGTTAACAAATAAATCACATCAAGTAAGAAAACCACTCCCTAAAATCCCATGCCTCAATTAGATATATATGGACCATGTCCAAATATTATATTCATGAGTAGAGGACCAAAGAGGTTCTCAGAAATAAGGGAATATGTTCAAATGAGGGGCTCCTTCCCCTGATATCAAATTATGTTGAGGTACTACCCATTATACTGTGATGCTGGAGCTGAATATAGTAATAACAAAATGTATGTAAAGTAGATACATCGCTCACTTGATTTACCTCTCCTTTAATGATGACGTTTTGCGAATTCATCTTGACCGTTAGTTTTTGCCCTTGCATCTATATTTTGCATGGCAAATCTAATCATTAATCAGGTCATCAAATATTTCTTTTCAATCGCTAATGTCTTAATAACGTCTCATAAACATAGGCGGTATTTTGTTATGATTCGGCCTCTAATCAATAAACCGTTTTCAAAGCTTCGACATCATTTGAGTATATGAGTGCTGTTTCGTGCTGATGATGTAAATTGATGTCCCTATCTCGTAAAAATAAAAATAATCAGATTTGCCTTTGTCGATTAGATTATCAGGTTGTGACATAGACACTAATACATTACTTAGAGATTCATGAATGTGTGAACAAGATGCTTAATTGTTTGCTTGTTGAAAACATGCTACTGTTTGTAAGGGACCATATACATGTAGTTCAATATACATTCCTACACATATAATACAGCTCATTCCTAAAAACGTTGAAATAGTAGGGATATTTGTGAATCATAATTTTTGATTGGACAAAATGGCTGAAAAGTCAGAAAATTGCTTCGAGGCACAACACTGTCATATCTTTGAAATTTATAAAACAAAAATCTATGGAAAGTTTTGACTGTCATAAACTGGTACCTCAATCTTTACACTTTATTTCTAAATCAAAAAGGCTTCTACGAAAAGCTTCGATTCTTATAAAAATCCAATCAATATTTGGTTTGCCCGACCGACGCAGAATCCGTCTCCTTAGGCTAAGCGATCCAGGCAAGATCAATGTTCAATCTGTAAAAAGTAAAATCTACTCAGTTACAGAAGTTTGGCGGTGTGTCGAAATGTCAGCATATGTATAATTCTCTCTGCCTGCTGCCATACTTTTAAACGGTTTATTGAGGGTGTATATTGTTATCGTTGTTGACAAAGGTCAGGGTTATGTTTTGGGATATAAGATGTAGATCCCAAAACATAACCCTGACCTTTGTCAACAGCGATAACAATATACACCCTCAATAAACCGTTCAAAAGTAGGGTAACTTCTGGCAAAAATGTCCTTGCTCCCCATTGGTTCCATGGACTTTTCTTAACATCATATCCATGAACAGAGGTCTGAAGAGGATTTTAGATATAATAAGATATTGAACAGGATGCTCCATTGACACAAAATATACTGAGGTTACCCATTAATTTGATGCTTCTGAGTGACTATTAACTTGATATACTAGATACACCATGCCTTTTAAGTAGCTAGCAGAAAAAAGACACACATTGTAGGAGAGCATCGTTATATTCGAAAATCACTTATTATATCCCGTCATCTTTTTATATAAAGTTTGAAATCCTTTAAATCTATGTTTCGCACAACCAATCTGATTATTACACGGGTCGTCAAATATTGCTGAACTACCTCTAAAAACAAAGGTTGTCCCCTGTTATGTTTGATCTCTAATTTGTAGACATCATTTAAAGCTTCAAAAGCTATTAACATATATTGGTCTTCCCTCATGCTGATGATTAAACATCTCGTGAAGGCTCTCAGGTTTGTATTTCCTATCAGGCTATCGAGTTGTGACATTAATACTACCATAACATCTGGCGATTAATGTGTACAAGGGTCAGGCTTATAATCGCATACTTGTTGAAACCATGATGCTGTCTATTAAGGTCGAGGGGCAGCAAAATACGACATGTCTTACGTATAATAGTCATGTAGGATAACATATTTAGCCTATCGAAACTTGTCCAAAATGATTTATTCGCACACAATATTATCAGATACCCATTACCATCAACCACAAACAACTGATTAGTCGTAGTTTGCAATTTCCGCTATATTAGAAAGTTCATCCTGTAAATGGAATAAGTTATTTGAATTAAAGTTTGTTAGATACGCATGTGGCGATATAGGCATTTACTATGTGACTCGAGGACTATTTCCCATGGTAAATATTCCAAGACGCTTATGTGAGGTGCCTTTACACGGTGATCGATGTGTGCCTGGTACACTGATGTAATGTAAACGTTTTATTACTAAATTGTTTTCATTTAAAAACAACTTAATATTGAATCAAGGTTTTGTGAGAATTCAATTCAGACGACGATGAATGTATTCTCTATGTTTATTCAGGTGTGCCTTTTATGTGTTATTGTGCAATGAAGGCTACGTCTAGATACTTGACCCTTGATGCTAATGTCGTGAACACGATCAAAAAGTTGTTGTTAGAAATAAGACAATGAGTACACCGTGATGTCAGAAAACCACTGGCTGAAATACAATGTCACATCATCAATATCTATGTGTAATGTTTATAAGCATTTCTATGAACATAGTCTGAGAAGGTTGTCGGAAAGGAGTCAATCAGAAATCAGGTGTTCCTCCTCTTAATCTCAATCAAATAAATGTTGCAGAGTAATATCATACTATATAGAAAGGTCAAGATACAGAATAGCTGTACATCAAGTAGCAATTAATCACTCTCTTCGGTGTCAATGGTGTGATTTTCATTCATCCGGATTTCTTGTTCTTGCCTGGCAACTATATTTCACATGCCACATCTGATCGTCATGATCTGGCATGTAAGAAAATGGCCCTTTCTAAAGCTTCAATAACTTGAAGCATTACATTTTTTGTTCCTGTTATATAAACAAGTTGGTTTTGTATTTTGAATGGTAAAGTTGTGATAACCTATGGAACACCAATGGAATGATAAGTAGGCGTAATGTTTTTTTTAGTTGAGATGCGTGTTGAAATAAGCCGGTTTTGTATGAGGGATAACGGGGAGCTCAGAATGACGTGAAGCAGAAATAGGCTTAAGGTATCTAACACAGTTCCGAACTCTATTTAAATTAAGAAGCCGTTTAGAATGGTTCTATTTGTTGAACCTGTAGAACAGCATAAGGCATGGTGATATTGATAAGATTCAGTTCATTAGTTGATTCAGTGAACTTTTCAGTGTTTATAATTCACGGGACATTTTATATCTAAGGACCTGGTAGTCGTAATTATTGTTCTGCCAAACATTGGTTGTCGAGTGTTGAAATAATAATAGTTTTACCCATTTAAAAGGACATGTATGCACATGTCTGAATATGTGAAAGTTTTACGCCTAACCCATTGATTTCCTCTACTTGATGTCACCATGTTTTGCCGTTGCTAAGATTCTTGAATCCTAATGATTGCACCATCAAATTAGAAAATGGATGGCTAAAATACCATGTCACGCGATTGATATTTATTATTATCAATGTTTAACTTCTAAAGAGGTTGTTGGAAAAGGGTTGGTCACCAATAGTCGATGTTGATATCAAATCAGTTTGGGGTTTCTATTTAAATATGATATAGATGTCATACTACACAATTACTGTAAAATTGATTGCAGAATTAAGACTATCTGATATATTTAACAGATCGTCTTAACAATGACATAACTAAGTTGTGACATTAAACCTAACAATTAAGCTATGGAACATTGTGTAGGCGTAATGTTAAGGTTCATGAATGTTTAAAACATACGGTTCTCTCAGACGGACAACGGGACAGTCAGTACAGCACGATGTTGCACATATGAGATTAAAGCAACTACAGCTTAAAGTATTTCGTATATTAAACTCGGTTAAAATGAGGAAAGGCGGAAAATTTCACGACATATTCAGACATGTGCATACATGTCCTTTCATATGGATAAAACTATTATTCTAACACTCGACAACCAATGTTTGGCAGATAAATAAGTAGCTCACTTAATAAACACTGCGAGTTCAAGGTCATTAGATACTAAGTTTGCCATGATATATGAACCCTAAAAAGTTCACTGAATCAACAGAATACAAATTCATTAAATTTGATCACGACCGTTTCTGTTATCTCAGATTTTCGCCTGGTAGCCTCTGAGAAAGTATTAAGGGGCCTTTCACTCGGAGTAATGACTTTGTTATTCCCCACTCATTTGCACTTAAGTTCAAGCAGTTATCAGAGAACTGCATATTCGTGTATTGAATCTGATACAACACACGTTGTTGTAAGAAATCTTATCAAACGGGTTTGTAGAATCAGCGAACTCTTTTAGGGTTCATATTTGATGGCAAAATTTTAATCAAACTACCTGGTATTCATCATATGTATTCGGTGAATTTGATTTATATATCAATAAACAGAGTGATAGATATGTCTATGTTTAATCTATCAAATAGACTCCAGTTGTCAAAGTATAATGCACATAGGCAGTCTGTTCTTATAATATGGCCTCAATTCCTTGCTTCGTAAAAACTTAAAATGCCATCTGGATAAATGTTTGTTCTTTTGAGGTGGTGTTTAAAGCCAGTGTAAACCTAGCTTCCCCGTTAAATAAGCAAATTATGTTGTTTCTATGAAACGACTACAGTACTAACACACACGTATATATATATATATATATATATATATATACATATGTATCACCAACATATCAATGTGAAATCAAATACATGTAGGTTTGTTACAGAATTGTTGAGAACAACGGGCTGCCTATGCCTAAGGGACAGTGGGCAGCTCACATAGGTTTTTAAAGTATCATTAGATATGCAGGTACCAGGTGATTTGAAGCTTGAAACTAATGTCAGTCAAGTTACACACCAGTGTAGATGACAAGGGATAATGCAAGGAATATGTTCATAGCACGTTCGAAAATCACTCACTATATTCCTATGTCATGTGGCATTGTTACCCCCTTCGTGCTGACGTTTTCAGCAGCGTATTCCTATCCCGTAATTGATCTTTTTTTTTTTTTCCCTTGAATTCATTTTCGAACAACCGAATCCAAATAAAGTGTTGAAATTAATATCACTGCCAGCTTGAATCAAATTTTGGTACCAGCCGCACCCTCTAAAAGTGAACTCCTGCTTTGTATGACAGACGAAAAGAAATATGACCAACTACCCACTTCCTAGTTTTCTATTATTAGTACGCTCAGCGATTAAACGAGTTGAGATGTGCTCATCAACATTCAATGGACTGTCCCCATCATAGAGGAGAATCTTGACACCTTACAGCTATTGTGTTGTTTAATCAATGGCCAGGAGTTGGGGGAAATCCATAGATTATGGCTGGTCATATATATAGGCATAGTCATTTCATTCTTGATTTTATACAAGCAAAAAAACACACTGTGGAAACCGTGGTCTGCAGACTGCCCACTAAATTCAGGTTTTACTGTTTATATTTAGACTTGGTCTCATTGGCATTGTCTCATAGAGGAATTGCTTGTGGTAGTTCTCAGAAGCAAATATCTGCCCTAAAATGTCAATTCTTAGCTGTTGATGATTTATCTTTGATCACTTCGATTACATGTATTATAAATGAATTTTATTCAGCAAATTTTACAAACTGTGATCCTCCTGATATTGTTCATAATAATATACCAATAACACAACCAAGAATGGTTAAAACAAGAACGCATCTAACTCTACCCGCTCATATACTTCAGAATTCATTCATGTACAGTGTGTGATAAAACCAGAGAAAAGGCGCATAGATTGAGCACCGCTTGGGTTTTTAAACTTGTTCCTAGTATAAGTATTAATTAACTGCTTCAGAAAATGGTCTTTTAGGTAAAAAAATCTGGTTGTGAGACATCTGATGAAACGTTTTGTATTTTGTTGATTCAGACAATGACACACATGACAAGTGTTAGGGGAGTGCAGCTCTGGACCAAAAGTATGTTGAAGCAATTTATAAATTGTGGCCAGACTAAAAGTTATGTCTATATTTCACTCTATTTTTCAAACAAGGGTCAACAGAAACTAAACACGCTAACGAGAATTCAGAGTATATGGTGTCAGATTCATGAATGACATTGATTCACTATTCATTGATATCTATGACTCAAATGATGTATGACGGCGAAAACGAACACACAAACTAAGGGGAGTAATATGAAATATTTGTAGCCTGGGTACACAGGTTATTGTCATTATTTCTAGGAAAATGGTCAACCAGAATTAAAATGTGCTTGTAAGTATTATAAATGGGCAATCTGTCGTTAATGGCAGTCCTGCAGGCTAATTAATGGGCCGCTTAAAATCTAGGACTGTTACACCGTGAGGATATTTAAAAGACATTCCTATCCCTAAAATGGCTCAATATGACTCATACGATATATAACAAGCCGTCCGGGCCTCTGTTTCAATGACACTTCCACCAAAATTGGTTCTATGTAGTCTGCCTCGGAACTTTAGATTGTAATTAGGTATAGACATTAGCAATAGGTGCCATTCATTCTTATCAACACTTGTCAGATTATTATAACAATATTAGTGGACAAATCAGTAATAATCAGTCGCCATATGAATTATAATCTGTAATATGCATCAGAAATTTTATCCACTGAATAGATTTTGTCGGTGCAATTGCTGTCGGTGGATACACATGCAGGTTACAGGCATGAACTAGGTGACATGAGGAACGACCCCAAAAATTTAATTGAGGGTTCGCCTGAGCGGAAATATCGGTGACAAATCGTTTTCCCGTTATTCGCGTCGAAGTTAAAGCAGTTATCCAAAAGTGGGCATATGCATGGAATTTAAGAAATCTGATAACAAAATATCTAGGTGTTGTACATACCGAAAAAAGTGACGTGTTTATATGCTAAAATGTAAAACACGTTCAAGACACTGTTGGATGCTTTTTATAGTAACAAAGTCGTAAGAGCTTGTCGGAAAGTAATCACTCAAGCATATAGGTACATATCACGTGTATGACAATGTACGATATATGTGTTCTATAATAATTAGACCACTTTAAAACATAAAGCCATCATAATATGTTACAGTTTTCTAGTTCTTATTTCTAAACATCATATTAACAATCCGTTGTATCAACGGATCCTCTTCCTATTATTTGTGATATGTGATATAAAAACCTACATCTCACTCACATATCAGGATGTACGCGTAATGCATAGTGACATGATTGCTGAATCTGAGCCGCCGTGGATAAGGGACATCGGACAGCCTGGATCAGTGCAAACTATTCAAACATGACATTATGAAAGTAGCCCAATTTATGGTGCAGATTGGAATTCAATTAGAATGTTTTATTCGCTTTAAATGGTTCTATCTTCTTGATTGGAACTGTGAAGTAATACCAATCATGATAATATTTAGAAGAGCAATTTATTACTGTATATGTTGTAAAATTAACAACAGAAATCGAATCCTAAGATTTATATATGAGTGCAGCGCTTCGAAACCTCGATACGAATATAATCCCTGGCTCCTACCTGAGATACCATTGGATGCCGGGTACGTCAAACAGAGAGAAATTAAATATAAACCGGCTGCAAGGGCTGGCAATCGGCGATAACCAAAATAAATGATATGGCCACACATATTCAGGATATCAGCAAAATCATGTCAAAGTAACTGCCAATCTAGCATTATCCGAGTACAAGCTATTGTAAATAAATGGTACAATTCAAACTTGTTTAAAATCAAATATATCAGATATGTGAGAGATGAAGCGAGGGTAATTATTTGTGTTACTAAGAGCCTGGTCGATATTCTGTTTTCATTGGCGAGTACGAATAGAAAAGACCATCGAGTTACTAGGTTGAAGTTTTAATTGTTGCTCTACAGGTGTGAAGTATCTCGTTCTGAAAGGCTAAGCCGATGGTATCTAGGCCCGAAACCATGTAAACATGCTGCTATAACTGAAAGACAATACGTTGGTCATGCAATCAGGTCGCATAGACTTTGTACATATACCCATTACCGGCAGCATTAATTTACATTTATAGTATGTTCTGAAATAAACATAGAAAATTACATCCTGCAAGTTGATGTGTTGTTATATGTATGCGGCGTTATACACATTATAGAGTACATGAGAAAACATACATAAAATACATAGACATTCAGCTCGAAACTCCTTGAACTTTGTGTCTAGTTGTACGCAAATTAAACTTCTAATCGGATTATAGACGTTTTAATATCTCTTTATCAGAGAACGCCCGCTCTGATATTGAATCTGATAAAATGAACTATTCTCAATTTGTAAGATAAACATGTTTGCCAACAATATTTGCATTGCTTAGTTATGCACTTGCTATTGCTTGAAAACATTATCATGCTTTAGTTAGTTTCTGCCCTTGGGGTTCTTGTCTAATTTTAAGTAATCGATCTGAGGACCTCCTATTGGTAGAAACGATTTCTTGTAATCCAAAAATTGAGTGTAAACTATTGGTAAACACCACACATGTTGTTGAACCTGTTACGTGTTACATACGGGATGTTAATGTTAGATCTGTACTCCGTGCGCGGCCAGGCGCTTTGTGACACTGCGTTCAATATAAAAGGAAAGCTTTCTAGTTGTCACATACCATTCAGATGAGCCAACGCTTCTCATGTGACCGTATACAGGTAAGAACATTCTTTACCAATATCCATATATCCACATATACTCTCAATTTTGTCTTATGTTATCAAATAATATTCAATTTGATTACATTGTTATCAATCGAGTAAAAATGCTCCTGGTTATTTTTTCATTTATAGGAACCATAACTCTTGAACCAACGTTTCCCAAACTTATTAATTAGTGTAAAATTAGTTTAAGGCATCAAGTACTACAATCTGTATCTTACAGTATTTATAATTGTGGTTTAACATACATTCAATGCTCAATATCTGACGTCCTTCTACTTGTTTCTATTATAAGAAAAGTTTAATCCGTATAGTATGGAATGATTTCAGTTTGGATTGATGTTTATTACAGGTATATGACAGCAATTCACTCCAATTTTAAAGAAGAATGAGTTCCTTTCAAACTCGCCAAAAGATCTTGGTGGAATTTCGCTTGCAGGTGAAAAACATTGACGATGGTCGAAGCATCCACACTTTCAAGAGACAATGCAGCATGTTCAGAGGATCCGGGGGCGCCCAGTTCTACGAAAATGTCAATGATGTCAGCACGATAATAGCAGGCAGACCAGAATTTGAGGCCAAGGCGATCCGATCTCTCCAGCACAGCAAATGCGGAAAAACCATTGAATACAAGTTCGACTTTAGAGATCATGACGGCGAATTCGAAGGGATTTTGGTTTTATTTGCAGAAGTCGATGGCAAAACTAACATACTGATCAGTAGCTATGATGTGGAATATGAAATAAAGCGATCAATAATTGATAGATTCCTAAATCTTTTTGGACGCGAATACTACGATCAAATAAAGGCAGAAGCCGCTTTAAAGGCTTACTTAAGGGGCCAAATGATAAAATTAGCCGAGAGTGAATTGACCTAATTGCGCAAATTGTACACTATGTATAAGATGATAGATAAAGACATTTTGAATACATGTGATGCATTCTTTATACAAACATTTCTTCTACATTAGTATCATAAATGAATGTAAACATGAATTAACTATATAGCGCAAAATACACGGTTTGCTATGAATTTAACACTAATAGGGTTATCTTCAGATTCTCTTAAAGATACATTTGTTATTGTCCAAAACTACTAAAGACGGTTTATTTGAAGATTTACATATAAGTAGTTCACCATCTATATGCGCTCTATGTTGTACTAAGCGAGACAAAATATGTGTTCTTTATGTTTGATGGTTTGAAATAAAATTAGAAACGCACATATTGTTCATAGCTTTATGATTAAACGCGAGACAGCTGTATAGCGCTTTGTGTGTATTCTATATCGTGTTACTTTACATTTAAAAATATCAAATTAAAGATAATTAATTATACATGTTTGCGAGTTCAGCAGTAGATATATAAATATCAGAATAATCAATAAACCCATTTGTTCAGCCACAATTATTAATCATAATATCTATGAGTTTATTGAAACACGGCAATCCATACTTTGAAATACAGAATACCAAATGAGGTAATGATGGTAACCAAATATCAGCAGGATATCAACGGAAGCCATATGCCTGTGCATGTGCTTATCTTGTAAACGCTTGCGCTCATATTTGTGCACGCGGCTTGGGTCTGATAGGAGACGGTTGCACAGTGGCGTCAATTTAATTTGCCCAGTTATCTATCAGATTGGACCAGTTCCTCGATCAATCCGACGTAGATGGTACCCTCTGACTGAGCTCAGTTATATTGAACAATAGTCACATGGACAAAATGAGTGATCGCGTATCGACTGCAGCCGCATCTACTATAGCAACCGTCGGTATGCAACACGTTTTTATACATTTTTATAAATCATTAATTTAATGCGGAACCTTTTGTTACCTAACAGGGCGGTTTTTGTAAATATGTTTATTAGTTTGCAGATATTGACTAAACTAACTTTGTATATCAATTAACGACTAGCGCTCTGGTGGTTCATATACGATATAGACGTCTGTGGACGGATTTGCAAGAGTGTGTCTGTTTGAGTAGAACCTACATTTTTAGCCTCATCAAGTAATGAATTTTGTCTGACCATTACAAAATATTAAAATGATTGTGATGATCTTGTGTGATGGTTTTATGTTTGAATCACATTAAAGGGTGCCTTTCGGCATCAATTTTCTGGAATGGGTTGTATTGCATGAGATCCAAGTAGTATGTAGTTCTGGATTACATCAGGTTCACATAAGTAGGTTTATATTTCATATAAAATATATAAGTAGGTATATACTTCATAAGATGAATCGTAGATATAGCTCATATAGATAAACCCCCTTCCCCCGCTGGTGGCTATATAGATATATTGGTGCTGGTAACCGCACGGATAAACCAGAACATGCACACGGTACGTTTGTATATGATGTATGTCACAAAACGTGTTGTCAGAAATATTGAAGTGAACATATAATATCGTTAATATGTCGGTCATTTCCGTCAGCACTGGCCACATGAAATCATTTCATACACGTTTGTATCAACGTTGAACACATCAACTTGTCCAAGTATATAGTGCGTAGCATTATTACCGGTGTCAGGCAGAGCATGGCATCGCGCGAGGATAGCCACCGATTCGTACTAAATTATATGTCAATAATTTAAATTAAGATATATTATGTGCCAACTATTCGCCCTATTCTCCAGCGGCAGTTCATATTTTATGGTCACTTGATTGTATAATTCAATCAGTATTCAGGGAATTATCGGGAAACGGCGTTTGGGTTCTAACAAAAACTGTTGAATTTGTCTCTTACAGGTAACAATATGAGTGGAGTTCGAGTTCAGCGACAAATAAATCCAGGTATGTTGATCCTTGATACTATTTTAATCTAATTCAATAACAATACTAGGTAGAATTAAATACACATTATCATAATACTTTACATTTGTAACCCGATGAATAAACCGTCTGATTCAAACCTAAAATGACTGTGAAATATACAGGAGGAAATGTAACATTGCATGTATGATTTCAGCTTCGTTCCATGAGCTCGTATACCTATACTCCCATTCTGCTGCACTTGAAATTGAAAGGAAGTTGAAGAGCAGCAGGCATTATTCTGCGGAGGGAAGTATAACCGTACAAAATGGCGTACCTATCGCTAAATTGGATATATTTGCACGTGACAACGACTTTGATCCGCGCCTAAATTCTGCCTTGCAAAATCTGAAATCTGACGAACAGAGTCTAGTCGTTGCCGAGATATCTGACGACAAGGGGCCAATCGAAGGATATCAATTCTTGTATGCTGTTAAAGGAAGCAACGGTCAATTCAATATTTTCATCGCCCGATTTAAATCAAAGCATGTCAGCGAAGCCGCAAAGGAAAACGGGATAATGTCGAAATTAGGATTTGCTGCAAAGAAAGAGAATGCAGGCCAGGTAGATATAGGAAAGGAAACTATTTCCCAGCAACAAAATTACTACAGGTACTACACAGCCGGATGTTTCAAGAAAGAAGGGTTTTCTAAAGAGCACATAGATGCCATATTTTACAAGATTCCGTAAGACCTGACGACATTGGTTGATAAAGAATATTCTCTTGTTAAATCATCTGAAATACTGAGGTAATTTCGTCAGAGTGTTACGAATAGATATATTTTTTCAGAATCAATAAATTGAACCTATGCTATACATGAGTTATTTATTCACCAACTATAAGAACAAACTCTCTCCATTAATAAAAATATAATTGTTACATATCGCTTAAATATCAAGAGATGAACATGGAAAACTGTGCAACTTGGCCTATAGCAGAGACACTCATGGTGCTCTTCTGTTTTCTGTTTTCCGTTAGTACTAGTAAAAGAGAAAGATCAAATTAAATCTAATATTAAATTATTACATGTCACTAGGGTAGCAATCATTCCATACATGGTAGGAAATACCATGACAAGTGCGAGGTGATTACGAGGGTGATAAATGATCTTAAGTGGGTATTTACATCGTGAAAATATTAATGGTTAGCCCGTAATGCATGCCCTCGCTTAAATTTCCCAGGGGGTGTAGTTTTTTCTGTCACATGATGTTACAGGTTGAACTTATTGTACTACAAAAATACAATGCGTCCTTACCGTTTCAGGATAGAAAAGAGCAATCGGTTTAAATATACGAGACAACAATTATATATTATTATGAACATATATTGAAGAATGAAAGAGACCATAAAGTGCCTGATTCAAATGTTATATGATTCAACCCTAGAACTGTTATGGTACTTGTGTCTACGTATACATATCGAATTAATCAAATTCGGACCAATAAATGAATTTAGTAACATTGAATTCGATGTCAGATACCACCGGTTTGTATTACTAACCTGTTTTTCTGTTTTATTTCAGAGTTGCGATTTTCCCCATTAATCCTGAATGGATTAATAATCCTGAATGGATTAATAATCCTGAATGGATTAATAATCCTGAATGGATTAATAATC